>CM075981.1:36733294-36901683 GCA_038087875.1 Malacoraja senta | reverse complement strand
ACTTGGTGGGGATGTCCCCCACCACTCAAAACATGGGGGGGGGGGGGACATGTCCCCCTCTGACCCCCCCCCGGGGTTTTCCGCCCCCCCCGGCTGCAGCACCCAGGTTGCCTGCGTGCCCCCGGGACTGGCAGCAGTTCCCAGGTCGCCTGTGTGCCCCGGGACTGGCAGCAGTTCCCAGGTCGTGAACACTAATTGAAAAAAAATACGCCTGTGGGCCAGATGATTTCAGATTACGGGCCGAAACCGGCCTGTGGGCTGTAGGTTGTCGACCCCTGGTGTAGAGTGACTGAACATCCATAGTAAAGATGAGATAATGAGAGCCTGGAAAACAGGTCATTGAACAGAGACAAAGGGCGTGTGAGGTGTCTTGGACATAGGTAGGGATCGATTGGACCATGGGGAAGGGGGGGGGGGGGGGAGAAATAGGATGGAATCCAGGTATTTGGAAATTAATTCAGTGGAACATGAACAAGTAAAAAACTGCCAAGGGCAGTTCCGTATGTGGTTGGAGGCTTTGGAGGGCAGACAGCCGAAAGTAATGACATCTGAAATAGTGCGGGAGATTAAGGTCTGGTGCTCGTCTGAGGGATCATGGTCCAAGGATAAGTAGGAGGAGGTGTCAGAGAGTTGTCACCCGTCCTCAGCGCGGTAGAAGCCAGCGCGCCCGACTACCACGGCACATCCCTTGTCGGTGGGTTTGATTGAAATGTTGGAATTGCTGCAGAGTGAGCTGAGGGCTGTACGTTCAGATATGAATACTGTTTTTCTCTAACTTCAAGTAATCCTTGCTTTCCCTCTCTCCGTCCCTCCCTCACCCTGGTTCTCCGACTAGTTTCACTCACTCCTGATTAATTTTACTGTTTTGTATGCCTCGTTGCCACCTTCCCCATGGCCAACAATGAACCATTGTAGACACAATACGCTGGAGTAACCGAGCAGGTCAGACGGCATCTCTGGAGAAAATGAATAGGTGTCTTCTTCAGACTGAGGGCTTACAACCTAGTGGTATGAGTGTTGGTCTCTCTAACTTCAAGTAACCCTTGCATCCCTCTTTCTCCATCGCTCCCCCACCCAAGTCATTGTAATAGCTTCAGTCATCTTGTTGAGTCTCATTGTCTGTAACTCATTTTCACCTAGCACATAGATACATAGAAAATAGGTGCAGGAGTAGGCCATTCGGCCCATCGAGCCTGCACCGCCATTCAATATGATCATGGCTGATCATCCAACTCAGTATCCCGTACTGCCTTCTCTCCATACCCCCTGATCCCTTTAGCCACAAGGGCCACATCTAACTCCCTCTTAAATATAGCCAATGAACTGGCCTCAACTACCCTCTGTGGCAGAGAGTTCCAGAGATTCACCACTCTCTGTGTGAAAACGTTTTTTCCTCATCTCGGTCTTAAAGGATTTCCCCCTTATCCTTAAGCTGTGACCCCTTGTCCTGGACTTCCTCAACATCGGGAACAATCTTCCTGCATCTAGCCTGTCCAACCCCATAAGAATTTTGTACGTTTCTATAAGATCCCCTCTCAATCTCCTAAATTCTAGCGAGTATAAGCCAAGTCTATCCAGTCTTTCTTCATATGAAAGTCCTGACATCCAGGAATCAGTCTGGTGAACCTTCTCTGCACTCCCTCTATGGCTATAATGGTCCTTCCTCAGATTTGGAGACCAAAACTGTACGCAATACTCAGGTGTGGTCTCACCAAGACCCTGTACAACTGCAGTAGAACCTCCCTGCTCCTATACTCAAATCCTTTTGCTATGAAAGCTTAACTTACCATTCGCTTTCTTCACTGCCTGCTGCACCTGCATGCCTACTTTCAATTACTGGTGTACCATGACACCCAGGGTCTCGCTGCATGTCCCCATTTCCTAATCGGCCACCATTTAGATAATAGTCTGCTTTCCTGTTTTTGCCACAAAGTGGATAACCTCACATTTATCCACATTATACTGCATCTGCCAAACATTTGCCCACTCACCCAGCCTATCCAAGTCACCTTGCAGTCTCCTAGCATCCTCCTCACAGCTAACACTGCCCCCCAGCTTAGTGTCATCCGCAAACTTGGAGATGTTGCCTTCAATTCCCTCATCCAGCTCATTAATATAAATTGTAAATAGCTGGGGTCCCAGCACTGAGCACTAGTCACTGCCTGCCATTGTGAAAAGAACCCGTTTACTCCTACTCTTTGCTTCCTGTTTGCCAGCCAGTTCTCTATCCACATCAATACTGAACCCCCAATACCGTACGCTTTAAGTTTGTATACTATCTCTTATGTGGTACCTTGTCGAAAGCCTTCTGAAAGTCCAGATACAACACATCCACTGGTTCTCCCCTATCCACTCTACTAGTTACATCCTCGAAAAATTCTATAAGATTCGTCAGACACGATTTACCTTTCGTAAATCCATGCTGACTTTGTCCAATGATTTCACCACTTTCCAAATGTGCTGCTATCCCATCTTTAATAACTGACTCTAGCAGTTTCCCCACTACCGATGTTAGACTAACTGTCTGTAATTCCCCGTTTTCTCTCTCCCTCCCTTCTTAAAAAGTGGGGGTAACGTTTGCTACCCTCCAATCCTCAGGAACTACTCCAGAATCTAAAGAGTTTTGAAAAATTATCACTAATGCATCCACTATTCTGGAGCTTACTTCCTTAAGTACTCTGGGATGCAGCCTATCTGGCCCTGGTGATTTATCGGCCTTTAATCCATTCAATTTACCCAACATCATTCCCGACTAACCTGGATTTCACTCAGTTCCTCCATCTCCTTTGACCCGCGGACCCCTGCTATTTCGGCAGATTATTTATGTTTTCCTTAGTGAAGACGGAACCAAAGTAGTTATTCAATTGGTCCGCCATATCCTTGTTCCCATGATCAATTCACCTGTTTCTGACTGCAAGGGACCTACATTTGTTTTAACTAATCTCTTTCTCTTCACATATCTATAAAAACTTTTGCAGTCAGTTTTTATGTTCCCTGCCAGTTTTCTTTCATAATCAATTTTCCCTTTCCTAATTAAGCCCTTTGTCCTTCTCTGCTGGTCTCTGAATTTCTCCCAGTCCTCTGGTATGCTGCTTTTTCTGGCTAATTTGTACGCATCATCTTTTGCTTTGATCATATCCCTGATTTCCCTTGTTATCCACGGATGCACTACCTTCCCTGATTTATTCTTTTGCCAAACAACAGGATGAACAATTTTTGTAGTTCATCCATGCAGTCTTTAAATGCCTTCCATTGCATATCCACCGTCAACCCTTTTAGAACTAATTGCCAGTCAATCTTGGCCAATTCACATCTCATACCCTCAAAGTTACCTTTCTTTAAGTTCTTTAAGCACAGCTAACAGTGGCCTGTATCCTTCATCATCATTACATTTTTTGCATATCTTTCACTCATTTGTTCTATATCTCTCATATCACGTCTATATTTAGTTTCCCTTTCCCGACACGGTCTGAGGAAGGGTTTCAACCCGAAACGTCACCTATTCCTTTTCTCCAGATACTGTCTGACCCGCTGAGTTATTCGAGTATTTTGTGTGTATCTTTGGTGCAACAATTCTCTTGAACTCTAATCAATGAACCATTCTGCATTTCCTTGAGCATCGTCTGCTTTGATCTGTCATTTTCACACCCTACCCTTCAATATCTCTCCGTCTCCCTCACCCCTGACTCTCAGTCTGAAGAAGGGTCTCTTCCCGATACTCACCCATCCCTTCTCTCCAGAGATGCTGCCTGTCCGCTGAGTTACTCCAGCATTTTGTGTCTGTGTTCGGCGTAAACCAGCATCTGCAGTTCCTTCCTCCACGTCGTTCAATGAAAGGCGGGCGGCAGAGTCCACGAGGGCGACCGCGTGATTTAAATCCTGCTGGCGCGCGCGCGCCCGGCATTTGAAGCCCGGTGGAGCGCCGAGCCGTTGAGTCACCTGACCGACCGGCGGCTCTCCCCCCCCCCCCCCCCCCCGCGTTGCGTTGAGACAACTGACTGACAGCGGCACCCCCGCTCCACCCCAGTGACGTGCGATTCCCCCCTCCTCTCCGTGACGTAATATTTCCCCCACGTGCCGTTGACGACCCCCCCTCCCCCCTCCAGTGGCGTTCAGTCACCTGACCGACCGCAAGCTCCCCCTCCCCCACGTGACGTGGCCGATTCCTCCTCCTCTCGGCGTGACAACCCCCCCCCCACGTGACGTTGACGATCGTCCACCCCGTCTTTGGTCCACCCCCCTTGAGCATGCTGCCCAGGCAGCCAATCAACAGCCGTCCTAGACGAGGTATGGGATCCCAGCCAATAGGCGCCGCCGTCTCACGCGGCCGTCGGCGAGCCCGAGAGGATTTTGAATGTGAGCGTGCGCCGTCCGAGGCGAGAGAGAGGAGGAGGAGGAGAGAGGTGGAGGAGAAAAGAAAAGATGGCGGAAAACAAAGGTGGAACTAATATCGAGGCGAACGGCGTTGGCGAGGAGAAGAGCGGCCCATCTGACAAGGACGGGGAGAGTCGGGAGAAGCAGGATCCGGAGGTGGGGGCGATGCTGGGCGCCGCGTTGACAGTCACCACATCGACGCCGACAGCCGCGGTGACGGCGACGGCGACAACGACAACGACCGCACCATCACCAACGGCCGCGGCGGTCGCTGTCTTCGAAATGCCATGGCCCGGCCCCGGCCCCGGCCCGGCACCCAGTCCGGTCCTCAGTCCGGGGGCGTGCCCCAGCTCGGGACCGGTACACACACCCATCTCCGCATCCGTTCCTGCTGCAGGTCCAAGCCCTGGACCAAGTCCGGGTTCGGGACCGAATCCGGTGGTGGGACCGAGTCTTGGAGTGGGCCCTGAAAAAGTGACGCCGGTGGCGACCGCGTCTACGGAGGTGAACCTGAACCTTTTGGATGAGTGCGCCGTATGCCGAGATTCTCTACAGGGGAAGGAGCCCAAGCTACTCCCATGCCTTCACTCCTTTTGTAAACGTTGCCTGCCGGAACCCGAGCGGCAGCTTAGTATCCCCGTTCCCATCGGGGGCAATAATACTGCTGGAAATAACGGGGAATCGCCCCGCTATTCAACAGGGTAAGTACCACTCTACAGACTAACTGGGGGGATCCACCCGTACACTGCGGACTTTAGTTATAACTTTTACAGTAACGTCTGCCCCTGTTGACATAACCATACCATCGTCAGATTGTCTGATCTTTTCTTCCTACGTGTGCAAATCATGCACTCTACTGTTAAGATATACTAGATGTTATGCCAAACGAATTCACGTGGAGTAGGATAACAAAAGTTGGAAGAGGTGAATGGAAAAACAATTGGGATATAGTGCTATCCTTGTGTTATTTGTTCCTCAGTTGCATGAAATTGAATGACTTTTCGATCCTAATATATTCTAATGCCTTTTGTTTTTGTGTGATATTTAATTGATTGAGTAAATTTTCATAATCACTTTATTATCGGGAATTACCCTTAAAGTATTTTTAAGCAAAATGTTAAGAAGGGAAGTTTAAAAAAACTTACATTGCATATTTGATACTCTATTCAAGTTTGCCAGCTTAAAAAAAAAATTGGGGCTGTTTTTGTTTCAAACATGTTCTCAAAACATAGACTGTCCTTTATACTGACGAAAGATGCTTGCAATAATATCTTGATTAATTATTGATCAGGCGTTGCATTTCATATTTAAATTCATACCATATTGCTATATTCTGAACTGATCCCATCAGAACAATTATGACAAAACTGAAGCAGAGGTAGACAACACCATAAACATAGTGGTGTCAAGCTTTTTAAATGAACTATTTGGTTATCGTTTAAAAATGTTTGAAAGTACTGAGAATATTGTTTAGGAAACGAGACCCTTAAAATCTGCAGCATCACAATTTTATAGTGTACCTGTGCAAATCTGATGCTATTTGACTCCTCCCAATGGTATTTTTCCATTGAGATTGAAATCAAGACCTAACTTCCTTTCATTCACTGAGAATCGACACCGACGAGGGGAAAACAATATTTACAACCTTCCCAAAAGCAATAGTTTGTAAAAAATGTCCAGAAATTAATTATATTAGGTGATACGTAATTAATTGCATTATCACAAAAAAACACATGCTTTTGGACATTTGTGTGGTCTTTGCTGGACAACAGCTGGAAACAATCCATGATAATATGCGGATTGCTTGGTGATTGGAAAGAAAAACACATTAACATGCGATTTATAACCTTCTTTAAATTGAGTAAATGTGTTTATTAACTGCGGTTTTATTATATTGGATGTTTAATTGCATTTCCCCCCAAAATGAATCATAAGCATAAATTCACCTGAACTAACATTTTCTTGACAACAGATCTGCACCAAGTATGGGAGATGTGAATATAGTGAAAATTATAATAAAAGTGAGTTGGGATTGCAATATTTTGCAGGATTGCAATGCTCATAAAACCCAAGCATAATAGCTGTAAATTGATCTTTTTATGATTTGCGATTGTAAATGTGATGCATTCATTACTTGGCTAAGTACAACATTTCTAGTAATTGGTGATGGTTGGGAATTTTAGGATTGAGAATGCTGTGGAGGAAAAATGGTTATTTGTAGTTGGTTTCAAACCTGATGAATGCCATAAATAGTCACTTTGTGAGGGGTTGCTCAAATGGTTGTTTACTTTGCACATCTTAACTGTTTCTGCATATTTTTATAATTTAATACTTGATTTTTCATACAAAATGTGAAGGAAATCCAAGTATGCAGTGTCAACTACATTCAAACAACTAAAGTGCATTTGGTGGGCAAAAATGCTGGAGAAACTCAGCGGGTGAGGCAGCATCTATGGAGCGAAGGAAATGGGCAACGTTTTGGGCCGAAACATTGCCTATTTCCTTCGCTTCATAGATGCTGCCTCAGCTGCTGAGTTTTCTCCAGCATTTTTGTCTACCTTCGATTTTCCAGCATCTGCAGTTCCTTCTTAAACATAAAGTGCATTTGGGTTTTGTTGTGGAAAGTTATTGAAATTACTGTTAGCATACAAGTTGTAATTTGCATATGGTATTTTTCAGTTATTTCTTTTCGGTCTTATGCTAAATATAACATCTGTTACTGATGAAACCAGTGGAAATGAGTCGAGGTAGCTTTTGTTGTAGTATTTTCTGAATATTTACATTGAGATGCAAAATTATTATTGAGATGAAAATGGGGTATTTATGTGCAATGTATCATCATGTATATCTAACTTTGAAATTGTTAGTTTTATTTACTCTGTACCCTGGTGTAGGAAATCAATATACAAATACATCCTGATGTGCATGTAGATCTCCTTGCTCTTCTGTAAGGTTTAGTGCAGATTTTCTCAATATGCACAGAATGATTGGAAATTAGTACAGAAGATTTGTTGAATATTGGTGTGTACCCTTTGACATTGGTTCTTGGTTTCTTGGTCCTCCAAAATATTCCAAATGGAATTTAAACTGGAGGTGGTGGAGGGAGGACTTAAGCCAGAAAGGGTTTTTGGGAAGAAAGAGCTACCTTAAATTTAGTTGCATCTGGTTGGGTAACTATAGTAGGGTGGAGATTATTCCATGCTTTAATTGTACGGGGGAAGAACGAATTGCTGTACACATCTGTCTTGGTAGCTGGAATCACAAATTGGATCGAATGCCCTCGTCTGCTCCTAATTGGTTTGGGTTTGGTGTAGGTCTTGTAAGCTATGTCGAGCTGACCATTTAACATTTTATAAAAAAACAGGTCAAACGGTGAGCTTCACATCTGTCTTGCAGAAAAGAATGCAGATAAGGCAAATGATGTAACCCTTTTGACTAAATTGAGTTTATTAATGGAAATCTAAGCAGATTTTTATATTGGTGTTTAAATGTTGGGCATTTTTTATTGCGTTTAGCACAATTGCAAATTTGGTAAGAATACTTTTAGTGAAACAAAACCACGTCTTTCAAAAATATTCAGTGAGTAGTTTGTAAACTGATTAACATTTTAAAAAAGATTGTGGGAAATCAGACTTAAAAGTGGGAGCATTCATCAGTAACTGGGAGGGAAAACGGACAAGTTTATTTTTGAAGTGCAAATATTCTGCGATGTTTGCAGCAGACATCTTATTTAGAAGGTTATAAGAATAGAGTAAGCAATGATAGGATTTGTCCAAAGATTATTGACATTTGTATTGTCAGCTTTGGCATTGTTTGATATTAGTTTCAATTTGAAGTAAATGTACTGAAAAACCTGTAAGATAATGCATTTTAATTTGCTGAACTATCATTTTTAACAATGCGCATAAAGACTGATCGTGTAAAAACTGTATTTTGGTCGACTTTAACAATACAGTTTACCCTTAATAGTGATGTGTGCAATGATTATTGATGCAAACCATTCACACAGAAATGTAAATAATTCATTATTAGGTAGTTAAACTGCAGTTTGTGGAGGTGGTGCTGAATGCTTTCATGGGCACGAAGTATACTCTGCAATACTATGAACGATTAATTTGGTATAATATTTAATACGATTGTAGCTATGAAATTGATAATCACAAACCCTTTTTAAATCCTGGTCTGCTTTTGGAAAAGAGAATGACTTTTTCAGGTAAATTTTATGTAAGACGTAGACTAAGTCTCACGGGAGGCCTGGCCCCCCAACGCAACCCATTCCACCACTCACCCGTTCCCCCCAACGCAACCCGTTCCCCCAATGCAATATTCCACCACTCACCCATAGCCCCTAACTGCCCCTCTAACTGTTCCCGTCCCCCGCTGCAGGATGTGGCCTACCCCGGCATATCGCTGTCGTCGCCTACCGCTGGTGCTCCCCACGGCTTCAGGCGGGGGGACCCACGGGGAGCATCCTGCAGCTGGGGATGGGCGGCTTGAGGTGGGGGGGGGGTGGGGTGGAAGAGCGTCTGCAGCGGGGGGAGGGGGATGGCTTCAAGAGGGGGCTGCCAGGGGGGAAGTGTCCCACAGCCGGGGGAGGGGGATGGCTTCAGGCGGGGGCCGGTGGGGGAGGGGGGAAAGAGCGTCCTGCAACCGGGGGAGGGGGGGCAGCTTCAGGCGGGGGGCTGTCGGGTGCCGGTGGGGTGGTGGGGGAGCGTCCTGCAACCGGTGGAGGGGGGCGGCTTCAGTCGGGGGCCGGTGGGAGGGTGGAGGGAAAGGTCCTGCAGCCGGGGAGGGGGAGGGCTTCATGCGGTGGCCAGTGGGTGGGCTTTCTGGAGGGCTAGTATGGGGTTTTGTGGTCCGAAAGGACTGGTTTCCAGGGCTAGTATGCATATTATGGGCCAAAGGGACGTTTCTTGGGCTAGTACAGGTGTTGCGGGGCTGGAGGGAATTGTTTCCAAAGGGCAAGTAGGAAATTGTGGGCCGAATAGACTTTATTGGCGAGTATGGGTGTTGTGGGGCGAATGGATTGCAGCGGGGGGACGCTACTGGCGGGGGGTGCAGGGCTCGAAATTAACGGTTGCCCGGGTACCAATGGACACCTAAAGTCCCGCCGGGCAACCTAAAAGCCTGGCATTTTGCCCGGCTTCACACTGCAGATACTGGTTTATACCGAAGATAGACACTAAGCTGGTGTAACTCAGCAGGTCAGGCAGCATCTCTGGAGAAAAGGAATAAGTGATGTTTCGGGTCGGGTCAGAGCGAATGTCGGGCCTGCACAACGCCGGTTACAGTGGATCCACCTCCTGCACCCCCGCCCGCCCTCATAGCGGCTGCTGCGTCCCACTCCGCCACCGGCGATAGCCGCTTTTCAAAACAAACCCTCCCGCATGCTGAAGGAGGAGGTCCCCTTCGCCGTCTGAAGCATCTGCACCGCTCGGCCCTGCACCTTCCTGTTGGCTGGCGGAGGAGTGGAAGTGGTGGCAAGGAGAATCCCAGCTGCCTCCCCCTTTGGTGGCGGGGCACTTGGCGGTGGACTGGGACGGCCAAGGCAGCGGGGCAATGATGCCGGTGTTGTCCGAGGAGCGCTGACCTTCCTTCCTCCCCACCTCCTCTGCTCCTTCCCCTTTCTCTCTTTTACACCTCCTCCATTCCCCTTATCCCTTCGACCCCTCCTGTCCATCCCGCACTGATCCCCATTCCCGCCTCCATTCAGTCCTCACTGACCCCCCCCCCCTGTGCTCCACTCCCCATTTACCCCACCCCCCCCCGATCTATTCATCCTCCACTGATCACCCTCTCCACCTCGCGTTGATTCTCCTGCCACTCCCCATCTATCCTACACTGGTCCCCCAATTCATCCTGTATTGACCCCACCCTTCCCATTCTTCTGCACCGATCCTCCCATTCTCCTGTACTGATCCCCCATTCATCCTGCACTGACCCCCCCCATTTATCCTGCACTGATCCCCCCCCCATCCATCCATCCTGTACTGATCTCCCCTCCATTATCCTGCACCGATCCCCCCATTTATCCTGTACTGATCTCCCCCCATTCATCCTGTACTGATCATCCCCCCATTCATCCTGCTCTGATCCCTCCCCCCATTCATCCTGCACTGATCCCTCCATTCATCCTGTCTGATCCCCCCCCATTCATCCTGCACTGATCCCCTCCATTCATCCAGCACTTATCCCCCTCCATTTAACCTGCACTGATCCCCCCCCCATCCATCCTGTACTGATCTCCCCTCCATTATCCTGCACCGATCCCCCCATCCATCCTGTACTGAGCCCCCCCATTCAATCCCCACTGACATCCCCTGCGCTCTCCCTCACAATTTTACCTACTCCAACCAACAAGCACAAATTCCCCTGCCAAAATCAATCCATCCATCGCGCACCGATTGCCTTCTCAATCCCCCCCCGATCCTACTGCGCTGGAAATGTCTTCAGAGTGAACATTGACTATGTATGATAACGGAATGCAGTCAAATGTGTTTTAATTCCCAATGTTATTATTTGTTTTAATCCATAAAGATGGATTAATTAAATTGTGAACACGTGAGACATTAAAACCGCAGTGTTCGATTGTCACTGCTACCGTTGACACATTATTACAGAATTCATTTTAACAGCAAATCATTGCTCTTAATATGGAGTATCAGTACTGTAGTTATTTAATGAGCAACATTCACAACTATACGTTGGATTTATTAGATTAGATTAGATTAGATTAGATTTTATTCTTGTCATTTGATTTTATTCTTGTCATTTATCCAGGTTTTACTTCTACAGTCAGTCATATACATCACAAATTTGGTCAGGAGATATTTCAGTTGAAATTTTAACGTTAATTCTGAAGTGGGAATGGTGGAAACAGCGTTTATCAATAATTGTTTTTAAATCTGGTGCGTACAAACTATCTTCATTGCTGTTCACAACACATACATCTAATCTGAATGTCCGGTAATGTGTTGTTTTGACACCTTTAAACATATTGCCAAAAGAACATTTGCTGCAGTTAATATTTAACCTGTCAGATGGGTATAGTCGGTTTTTAACAGCTATTATCATAAAATGCCTTTAGAAATTTCCTTGCAACCTGTATATTTTGTTGTGGATAAATTATGTGGGAAGCGAGAGTGTTTATGTACCAATAGCAATAACGACCCATGCTATGGCCATGTCATGATAATTTTCGGTCCTTCACAGAAAACATGTTTGCATCAATCTGTAGTGTGCATGGTTAAGCATATATGTTACCATGGTCCAGGATTTATTGACACAGGTTGATCATACGCTGAATAATCCAGCCCCCTTTTTGTTTGGAAATGGAAAGAAATAATAGAAATTGCACGGCCTGCCGTAGCCCACCACTGCCTGCCCCTGCCGTGGGTCTGCTGCTGCCTTGGCCTATCGCTGTCGTGTTGCCTCGCCGTTGTGGCCTGCTGCTGCCGTCGCCTCTGCTGTCATGGCTGGCCGCTGCTGCTCCCCACCGGCTTCAGGCGTGGACTGGTGGGTAGTATCCTGCAGCTGGGGACGGCTTCAGCCGGGTGCTGGTGGGGGGTGTGGGAGTGTCCTGCAGCTGGGAACGTGACGGCTTCAGGCGGGGACCAGTGGGGACATCCTGTAGCTGGGCGAGGGGGACGGCTTCAGGCAGGGGCTGGCGGGAGCGTCCTGTAACCGGGGACGGCTTCAGGCGGGGGCTGTCGTGGGGTGGGTCTGCGGCCGGGGAGGGGGGATTCAGGTGGGGGCTGTCGGGGGCGGGTGGGGGGAGCCTCCTGCAACTGGGGAGGGGGACGGCATCAGGCGGAGGCTGTCGGGGGTCGTGGGGGGTGGGGGCAAGCAACCTGCAGCTGGGGGAGGGGCGTCCTGCAGACGGGAGAGGGACGGCTTCAGGTGGGGGCTGTCGGTGGCTGGTGGGAGGACGGGAAGCATCCTACAGCTAGGGGAGGGGGATGGCTTCAGGCGGGGGCTTTCAGAGCCGATGGGGGAGTGGGAGGGGTTGGGGGAGCATATGGGGGAGGGTGGCGGCTTCAGACGGGGGGTTGTCGTGGAGCAGTGGGTGGAGCATCCTGCAGCCGGGGAGGGGGGTGTGGGTGAGGGCGTGGGTGGGGGGGGAGGGTGAGGTGTGGGGCAGGGGGTGGTGGGGCAGGGGTCCTCTTCCAGTTTGCATTGTTTTTAAATTTGCGCAAAGATGGTACCCGATAGCGCTACGATTTAGCCACCTTACTCATCGTTCTCCTTTTATTGGTATGACTGTATGGCAAATGAAATTCCTCGTATGTTGCGAAACATACTTGGTTAATAAAGTATGATTATGATTTTGATAATCCTGGTACCACTGGTAGTAGAAAACAGACAGCATAGTTTTTGCCATTGCTAGTATCCACTGAATCATGAATATTATTGCTAATAAAAATTTTATGTGAGGGAGATGTGCTTTTAGATTTAAGGAGTGGCACAGGTAGTAGAACTACTGCCTCACAGTGCCTGAGACCCAGGTTCGATCTTGATCTCGGGTGCTGTCTGTGGAGTTTGCATGCCTTCTGCAGGGCTCGAAATGGCAACTTACAGTCCCGCTGGGCAACCTAAAAGCCATGCCATTTTGCCCGGCTTGGCAAGCAACCAGGACACCCGCCCGCCATCCGTGTCCGTGTCTCGGCTCTCCGCTAGGCTCTCGGCTCTCCGCTCGGCGCTAGATCTAGGCTCGGCACTAGGCTCTTGGGTCTCCGCACGGCGCTAGCTCTCGGTTCTCCGCTCGGCGCTAGCTCTCGGCTCGGCGCTGGCTCTCGGCTCGGCGCTAGCTCTCGGCTCTGTGCTAGCTCTCCGCTCGGCGCTAGGCTCTCCGCTCTCTGCACGGCGCTAGCTCTCGGGTCTCGTCTCGGGTCTCCGCTTGGCACGGCCGGCCGCCTTATACATGCGCACTGCCACGGCCAGCACATCATCGTGCGGCCCTGCACATGCGCACTGCCACGGCAACTGGTCGGCGTCAGCCACTTTCTCCCTCCCTTTGCATTGTGGGAGTTCTGGCCGCCATTGCTGCCTCGCCGTGACCGCTGAAAAACAATGCAGAATCACTCCCTGGAGCTGCAGTAATTCCCTGGAGTAACTCTTGCTTCTTGGTTTCCTGGTTCTCCAAAAATATTCGAAAAGGAATTTAAACTGGTGGACCCACCACCACCAAACTCCAAACTCTGAAAAATAACAGCCTATTGCATTTTATCTGTTTATTTATTGTGTATATATATGGTCTATAGTATATAGACACACTGAACTTTTATCTCCTGTTCTGTATTATGTTTACATATTCTGTTGTGCTGCAGCAAGCAAGAATTTCATTGCCCTATCTGGGACACATGACAATAAAACTCTCTTGACTCTTGACTTGGACTTAAGCAAAAAAGGGTTCTTGGGGAAAAAAAAAAAAGCTACCTTAAATTTAGTTGCGTCTGGTTGGTACCTATGGTAGGGTGAAGACTATTCCATGCTTTAATTGTGCGGGGGAACTTCATGGAGCAGCCAGCAAATCTGGATAGGAATAATTGGGTGACGTTTCGGGTAGAATCCCTTCTTTACATTTCCTCTGGTTTTAGTGTTTTTAGTTTAATTTAAAGATACAGCGTGGAAACAGGCCCTTCGGCCCACCGAGTCTACGCCGACCACCGATCACCCGTACTCTAGTTCTATCCCACACATCAGCGACGTAAGTCAAGAGTGTTTTATTCTCTCACGTCCCAGTTAGAACAATGAAATCCTTACTTGCAGCAGCACAACAGAATATGTAAACATAGTACTCCGTAAACAATGTTATAAACGAGAAAACAAAACTCCATACAGACAGCACCCATATTCAGGATCAATTCCGGGTCTCTGGCAATTTTAGGCAGCAAATTTATGGTCAATGTACAGCCCCAATAGCCTTGAACTGAATTAAAACATACAGTAGCTGTAAAGGTGGACATAGCGTCACTTAGAGATTTAAGACTGAAAATGGATAGTTTCTTTTTTTTTTAGTAACCAAAGTTATCAACGTATAATTTTGTGTGTGTTGGAAAATAAAATATAGTGGCACAGCTGGTGGACTTGCTGCCTCACACGCCAGAGATCTGTGTTTATTCCTGTTCTCGGCAACTGTCTGTGTTGAATTTGCACATTCTCCCTGCAAGCATGTGGGTTTCCTCCCACATCCCAAAGACGCATTGGCTTTGTAGGTTAACTTGTCTCAGTAAAATTGCCCCTAATTTGCAGGGAGTGGGTGAGGAAAGTGGGATAACAGAACTTGTGTGAATGGGTAGACAAAAATGCTGGAGAAACTCAGCAGGTGAGGCAGCATCTATGGAGCGAAGGAAATAGGCGACGTTTCGGGTCGAGACCCTTCTTCAGACTGATGTCGGGTGGGGGGCGGGAAAAAGAAAGGAAGAGGTGGAGACAGTAGGCTGTGGGAGAGCTGGGAATGGGAGGGGAAGGAGGGAGAAAGCAAGGACTGCCTGAAATTGGAGAAGCCAATGTTCATACCGCTGGGGTGTAAACTACCCAAGCAAAATATGAGGTGCTATTCCTCCAATTTGCAGTGGGCCTCGCTCTGGCCATGGAGGAGGCCAGCACAGAAAGGTCGAATATGGAATGGGAGGGGGGGTTGAAGTGCTGAGCCACCAGGAGATCAGGTTGGTTATTGCGAACTGAGTGGAGGTGTTGTGCGAAGCGATCGCCAAGCCTGCGCTTGGTCTCACCGAGGTTGATCATACGCTGAATAACCAGATTTTTGTTTGGAAGTGGTAAGAGATAATAGAAATTGCATTCATTGCAACGTGTAAAAATAGATGAGATACTGTATTGTAATGTTGCTGCATGTCATTGTGGTATATATCATGTCTTGATTGGTGAATATGTTTAGTTTGTGACATTATTTGAAGCAAAAATAATATGTGAATGCTTCATTGACCATAATTCCGACTAGTAACTACGCACTTCGTCCGAGCACATTATAGCACACGTCATGCAAGCCGTCTTAAATGACCACCTAAACTGTCATTTGGCAACCTAAAAAGCTGCTGAGGTTGCCCGGCTGGCAACAGGGGAAAAAAGGTAAGCGAGAGCCCTGCTCTGTGATTGTGTGGATTTCCCAAAGATGTGCAAGTTTGTAGGTTAATTGGCCTCTAAATTGCCCCCAATGTGTAGGGAGTGGATGAGAAAGTGAATAACAGATCTGGTGTGAATGGTCGGTGTAGATTCCATAGACCAAAAGGCCTGTTTCGATTCTGTATCTCTAAACTAAGATTAACCTAATGCAGATTCAGTGAGCTTTTTAATTTCAACTAGTTGAAGTACGACCTGTTGGGTCCCATGTTCACACAGGAGGGCTGGTCCCCCAATGCAATATTCCACCTCTCCCCCAATTCCAATATTGGTGGCTGGGGGGGGGGGTGTGTGACAGTATACGATAGTAAAACGCTTAAATCTATTCACGCGCCTCTCCACTGAGCGGGACCTCAAAGCAAAGCACAGTGCAGGCAGGGCCAACAATACAATCCATTTCCTTTCATTTCAGGTCATGCCAAGCAAAGCACAGTGCAGGCAGGGCCAACAATACAATCCATTTCCTTTCATTTCAGGTCATGCCAAGCAAAGCACAGTGCAGGCAGGGCCAACAATACAATCCATTTCCTTTCATTTCAGGTCATGCCAAGCAAAGCACAGTGCAGGCAGGGCCAACAATACAATCCATTTCATTCCAAGTCAAGCTCAGTTCAATTTACTCACGGAGCAGGCAGACTTCAGTTCACACTCGGCGTAGAATCACAGTTCTGGACTGGACTCAACTCTCACTCACAATATTCTGGGGCGACTGACTCGCGTCCGGCATCCGGGGCTTTATACTCCTGGCCCCCCGGAAGGGGCGTTACTTTCATCATGGTGATTGACAGGCGAGTGGACCAATCAGCTGATCTCACGATTTTTAAAATGTTCATTAGGTTTTTATTATTTCACCGATCGGATAAGGCTTGGGGTGGCTGGAGCGGAGGAGGACGGTGTGAGTAAGATGGCCAAAAATTCACAGCGATATAGGGTAGCGTTTTTTTTTCTAAAATGTATCTACAACGTAGGCCGGAAGTGGTCAAGATGAGACTTTTAGTATAATAAATAGATGGTGATTGTAGGTCTGCAGAGAGAACAAATAAGAAGTGGCCACACAAGGAACTGCAATGTTGGTTTATCAAAAAACAGTGCTAGAATAACTTTTAAAGCAAATTAAAAAGGTGTGTTGGGATACTAATAGAAATGACATCCAGAAAACAGCCAAAGTCCTAAAGCTTATCGGATTTATATAGAAATTTATATATAAATAATTTTGGGTGGCATTTAGAATATTTTCTCAATGCTTAGTGCAAAGTGCTTAAATATGGTTCATTATTTTAATCCGCCACCTCCAACGGGATCCCACCACTAGCCGCATTTTCCCATCTCCACCCCTTTCCGCCTTCCGCTGAGACCATTCCCTCCGCATCTCCCTGGTTTACTCATCCCTTCCCACACAGACCACCCCCTCCCCAGGTACCTTCCCCTGCAACCGCAAAAGATTCAACACCTGTCACTATACCTCCTCCCTCGACTCTGTCTTGGAACCCCGACAGTCCTTTCAGATTAGGCAGAGGTTCACTTGCACCTCCTCCAACCGCATCCAATGTATCTGTTGTTCAAGATCGTTGTTATACATCGGCGAGACAAAACGCAGATTGGTCGATCTTTTTGCGGAACACCTTCGCTCATCCCGTGTGAACCAACCTGATCTCCCGGTTGCAGGGCACTTTAATTCTCCTTCCCATTCCTACACGGACCTTTTTGTCCTCGGTCTCCTCCATTGTCTGAGTGAGGCTATACGCAAATTGGAGATATTCTCATATTTCGCTTGGGCAGCTTACATCCCAGTGGTATGAATATTGATTTCTCCCACTTCAGCATTCCCTCTCTATCCCTCCCCCACCCAAGTCGCACTAGCTTCTCATTTTCATCCTACAAACAGCTTTCAATGGCCTGTTTCCTTTATCATCGTTACTTTTTTTTGCATATCTTTCATTCATTGTTCTTTATCTCTCCACATCACCGTCTACATCTCATTTCCCTTATCCCTAACCAGTCTGATGAAGGGTCTCGACCCAAAATGTCACCCATTCCTTCTTGGTTTACCAAGGGCTGTGGTTTACCACGGGTAAACTATAATTGGAGAAATTGAAGTCCATGACCATGCTGGTTTTGCATCTTTCCTTTGGCCTATAATATATTTCCATTAAAGTGATTGTCATTTTCTTATGTTTCAGCTCTACCCCTATTGCCTCAGTGGACAAAGCCTTCTGTATGTCCTCTGAGTGCTGTCGTGACATTCTCCTTGGTTAGTGAGTCAACTCCTCCACCTTTTTTACTTCCCTCTGTCATGTCTGAAATATATAAACCCTGGAAGGTTGAGCTGCCAGTTCTGTCACTCTTGCAACCCATTCCTTCTCTCCAGAGATGCTGCCTGACCCGCTGAGTTACTCCAGCATTTTGTCGATCTTTGGTGTAAACCAACATCTGCAGTTCCTTCCTACATCATAGTTTGAAGCACTGAGTCAGGCTTTAAATTAATCTACATTACCCAGAATACTCCTTGTGCTGAAATAAACATTCCTCTCATTGGCCCTTCATTTGAGACTTACTGGTCATAATTTTACCTATCCATCAGACCTTTAATTTGCTGACCTTCTGCCTGGTTCCCACCATGTCATTCTAGTTTAACTCCTCACGAGCAAACCTGCACTGATATTGCCCCCTCCCCCCCCCCCCTCCAGTTCGGGTCCACCTCGTTGCTTCTAGAGAGGTTATCTCTGCCCCAGGACAGATCTCAATAGTCCAGAAATCTGAATCCCTGCCCCAACTCTTCAGCCATTCATTCATCCATCCTATCTTTCCATTCCTATCCCCGCGTCTGAATGGGATGGTCAGTGTGGACTCGGGCCTGTTTCCATGCTGCATCTCTAAATTAAACTGCCCTTGACAGGGCTCTCACTTAACTTTATTTTCTCTGTTATCAGCCGGGCAACCTAGGCAGCTTTTTAGGTTGCCAAATTACAGTTTAGGTGGTCATTTAAGACGGCTTGCGTGATGCGTGCGATAATGTGCTCGGACGAAGTGCGTAGTTACCAGTCTGAATTATGCTCAATGAAGCATTCACATGTTATTTCTGCTTCAAATAAAGTCACAAACTAAACATATTCACCAATCAAGACATGATATATACCACAATGACATGCAGCAAAATTATAATACAGCATCTCAACTTGTTTTACACATTGCAATGAATACAATTTATATTTCTTTCCACCTCCAAACAAAAATGTGGTTGGATTATTCAGCGTATGATGAACCTGTGTCAATAAATCCTGGACCATTGTAACATATATGCTTAAACATGCACACTACAGATTGATGTAAGCATGTTTTCTGTGCAGGACTGAAAATGATCATGACATGGCCATAGCATGGGTCTTTTCCTCTTGAATCTTCAATCATCAATCTCTGTTATGCCCAGTCACAGCAAGGTAAGTTGATAAAAAATTGAATTGATCTGTTTGACACCTTTGAAGGTAGACACGGTAACAACATCAAGAGGGGGGAAAAAGCTGCATAATATATCCCTTCTGCTCTAGGATTTTGTAATTTAAAAGAAATAAAGAGAATGGAAGTGTACTTTGATTTTCTTTTTCTTGTAACATACTTGCTACTGTATTATTATTACCTGACCATACCTATACCACACTTTTGAATGTACATAGTTCCTCTTTTACTCTGTGCCCACTAAGAAGATAAGTCATGGAAGTAGGTGACTATATTGAATCAATCATGGAACTTGGCAAGTGACCAGAAGGGCAATAAAAATGGCTGAAGTGGTTTTTTGTGTGGTGGATATCAACTTTAAATGAACAGAAACATTATATTTGTGAGTACTTGTGTAACATTTCTGCTTGATATTTAAATCATCTCCTGAATGGAGAGAGAATCCAGAAATCCAAGGTATAAAGTGACTTAGGAGTGCTGGTGCAGGACTCCCAAAAAGTTAATTTGCAAGTCGAATCGATAGTAAGGAAGACAAATTCAATGCTAGCATTTATATCAAGAGGGCTGGAATACAAAAACAGAGATGTAATGCTGAGGCTCTATAAGGTGCTGATCAGGCCGCATTTGGAGTACTGTGAGCAAATTTGGGCCACATATCTGAGGAAGGATGTGCTGGCTCTGGAGAGGGTCCAGAGGAGGTTTACAAGAATGATTCCAGGAATGAATGGGTTAACATATGATGAGCGTGTGACAGCACTGGGCCTTTACTCGCTGGAGTTTAGAAGGTTGAAGGTTGAAACTTACAGAATAATGAAAGACATAGATGGAGTGAATGTGGAAAGGATGTTTCCACTGGTGGGAGAGTCTAGGACCAGAGGTCATATCTTCGCAATTAAAGGGCGCTCTTTTAGAAAGGAGTGAGGAGGAACTTCTTTAGTCAGAGGGTAGTTATCTGTGGAACTCATTGCCGCAGAGGGCTGTGGAGGCTGTCAATGGATATTTTTTAAGGCAGAGATAGATAAATTCTTAATTAAAACGGGTGTGGAGGGTTATGGTGAGAAAAGCAAGATAATGGGATTAGGAGGCAGAGATCAGCCATGATTGAATGGTGGAGTAGACTCGATGGGCCGAATGGCCTAATTCCACTCCTAGAACTTGTGAACCACCACCTGTTGATACATCAACACCTCTGAGCTGTGTGCTTAATCCCCTGCTCTATACCAATGACTGTATCCAGACACTCCTCCAACACCATTTTTAAATCCATCAACAATATCGTTGTCTTGGGTGAATAACTGAAAACAAATCGGAGTACAGAAGGGAGATTAATCTGGATATTGTGCCAGAATCCTTGCATGACCAAGGAGCTGATTGTTGACTTCAGGAAGGGAAAGCTAGGGGACCTTTCATCTCGTGATCTCTCCAGATTGATGCAATCACAAACGAAAACTCACTAATACCTCCATTACCTCAATGTTTGAGGAGATTCAGCATGTTGCAAAATACACGATCGAACTTCTACAATTGTACCGTTGAGAGCACAATGACTGGTTGCATCACTGCCTGGTTCAAAAATTTGAAGGCTCAAGAGCGAAGGACGCTGCACAAGTGGTGGATATTGCCTGGTCCATGTGTATTGACCATCCTACTATTGAAAGGATCTACACAAAGTGCTGTCTCAAGAAGACAGCCAATATCATCAAAAACCCACATTACCCTGACTTCATTCGCTTCTCACTGCTATCATTGGGAAGGTTTTGGAACTTGGGAACCATTACCTGCTATCGACTTTGCACTGCTGTGGGTGTTCGACTCATTTTAACACTCATTTTAACGGACCCCTTTATATCTGATTTCAGTTATAGTGGAGAGACCTGCTGACGCTTCCCCAGCTTCTGACACCACTCTCGCCCGCATGTGCACCAGCAAGCCCTTCTTTATCCATCACATGGTCCTGTTGATGCAGCTCACATAGCCCTTGGGGACAGCGCTTCCTTCGGGCTGCGCTCAGTTACCGAGCTCACCTTAAAACTAGGCGCCAATGCCACGTGTTTGGATCAGCAAGCTCCTCTTCATTGTTTTTTTGCAGCAGTTGGTGCAACTCATGGTTGTCTTCAGACCACCGCTACCGACGGCAATGCACTTGGTCACTATGCCAACCTCACTGGCAGTGGCTTCTTGCTGTCACTTTGTCCTCACGGCCTCCCCCGCCTCCTTCTCCTCCAGAGACACCCTCATGCTCCACTTTGAATGATGTCTGCAACTGCGGGGGAGGAGGAGAAGCAAACAAAGTGACAGGTGAGAGGGGAGGAAGCCACACGGTGACCGAGCGCGTCCTGTAGAAAGCAGTGGCCTGAAGAAAGTGTGTCCAATCAGCGGCTACGTGAGCCGTGACGACCAGTGAAGAAGGGCTTGCAAATCAGCAGGATTGGCGCCTAGTTGTAAGGTGAAACGACGCAAAGTGCTGGAGTAACTTGGCCGACTGAATCGGTGTTTTCCAGAGATGCTGCCTATCCCGCTGAGTTACTCCAACACTTTGTGCCCTTTTGTGTATTAACCATCATCTACCATTCTTTATTTCAACTACATTCTGTTATATACATATCGGCAATTATCGACACACCATGGTCCGTTATAACGAGGGTTTACTGTACTTTGATATTTGCACCATCCTGGTCCTAATTTGTATGGAACAACTGATAATTGTATATTATTGTTGTTATTGTATCTAATGTGCCTGAAAAAGTACAGCAAATAAGGATTTCATTGTTCTGGTTCCTGTCTGATGCATATGACAAACACTCTTGAGCACTTTTTTTTAAGAGGATTAACTAGAACATTGTGAATCTGCAAAGTGTTCCAGTTTATATGGTGTAAAAAGGAACTGCAGATGCTGGTATGTACCAAAGATAGATACACAATGCTGGAGTAACTCAGCGATCAGGCAGCATCTTTGGAAAGAAAGGATGGGTGACGTTTTGGGTTCGGGAAGAAGGTAACCCGAAACATCCATCATCCTTTTTCTCCCAACATGCTGCCTGACCCGCTGAGTTACTCCAGCACATTGTGTCTATCTCCAGTTTATTTGTGTCAGCTGTGCAATTTTATCTAAGTATTGCAATCTCATGGAGAAAGAAAATAAATGCTTGAATGTTAGAATAATTTCAACTTTTTCCCTGCAGGTTCAATTTTAATCTTGTAGGTTTTTATCTACCTTGCAAATGCTATGCTTTTGGTGAATGTCTCACACTTGAGGAAAATTCTGTGCAGAAAATTAACATTTTTTTAAACTAGAAATTATTCAATGTTTTCAATTTTAGAGACAAAAAATATATTCAAGGTTGAAATGATTTTTTAAATCTTTTTCAGTGGGTGTCATCCGGTGCCCGGTGTGCCGACAAGAATGTAGACAGATAGACTTAGTCGATAACTACTTTGTGAAGGATTCCACAGAAGGGTCAAAGAATTCTGATGAAAATTCATGCCAGGTGAGAATGATTTACTTCTGAGGTTTTTAAATTGGCACAACGTAACATATCTTGTGGTTTAGATTATTTGATTGCATTTTATTAGTTGCCCTGTGTAATGCAACTGTTCAAGTGTATTTAAAGTGACAGTGTTCTGCTGCCTTGCCATTGCTGGTCATTAGTGTAGATAAAGCCATGTTTGTATCGCTAGTCATTTACAAAAATATGAAAGTGCCGGGTAAGTAAATGTTAAAGCAGGGCTGCCAATGCACTTTGTTGAAGGCTGTTACAAGGGGAAGTGACTCTGTTTTGTTCCCAGTTTGATATAAAAGCAGTATTTCCCTGCAACTGAGACGCTAGGAATTACAGATTGCTGGAATCTTGAGCAAAACAGTGCTGGAGAAACTCAGCGGATCAGGCAACATCTGTGGATAGGATGGTCAGGTGAAGTTGTGGGTTGGGACCTTCAGCCTGATCCCTCCCCAGATACTGCCTGACCAGCTGAGTTCCTCCAGCAGGCTGAGTTTTACACAAATATCTGGATCATGGGGAATGACTGTGGTGATAGACAATGAAATGGTGTTGAAGGGCCAATAAAAGCTACAATGCTTTTAAGATACAGAAATAAATATAGTGTGGAAACAGGCCCTTTGGCCCACCAAGTCCACGTCGACCATTGATCACCTGTACACTGCCCTCCTACAAACTAGGGGCAATATATAGTAGCCAATTAACCTACAAACCCACGCGTCTTTGGGAAGAAACTGGAGAACCCGGAGGAAATTTAGGCTTTTCAAGAAACCCCTTTAGACAGGTGTTCAATAAAAAATTGCCTCTTCGTTATCCTACATCATGGGGATTATTTTCAGAAGCCAAATAACCTACCAACCTGCGTGTCTTTGTAATGTGGCAGGAAACCAGAGAAAACCCATGTGGTTACAGGGAGAACATGTAAACTCCATACAGATAGCACCCATCATCAGGATTGAACCCAATTAGCTGGCGCTGTAAGGCAGAAACTATCAATGTGCCACCGTTGTTCTGCGAGTTGCTTTTCAAAATTGAGCAAGGGCCAATTTGGAATTTTTTACTCAAAGCACTGAAATTGCTGAAGCACTTTGGATTACCCAGCTTCAGAATTGCAACAATTATTTATTTCCAGGTTATATGTAAATGATGAGATCTTGCATGTGTTGGTCTCTCATGGCCCAGATTTCTTTCTGTTCAGAGCATATAATCGTATGTCAGTTTTTGCATTTCCGCTGCTGTAAAGTGGGTTTTGAAATTGTTCTTTTCTCATCTGCTCATTGAGGGTTGGCTATTAATAGGCAATGTGTGTGCCACCTAGTTAACTGTTACATCTAAGTACTGAAGAGAAAGCTGAGTTAGAGAAGCCTGTTGACGATGCATGTAGAATGTTGCATACGTGTCTGTCCTTGCTAACTGAGAAATCACATACATGTGATAAGAGGGAGTGCAACAGAGGCTAATTGGGTTGAGGGGTATTTGTCCTATGAAGAAAGATTAGGCAGATGGAGTTTAAAAAGAGGCTGGGGAGTCTAAAACTGGTCCGTGTTCAAATAAGCCATTGGCCATCAGGACACATTAGAAATAAATGTCTTCACTCTGCGATAGTGAATCTTTTGTAATTCTGCATCTAGAGGTGACGTGGAAGCTCGGTTGTAGGGTATATTAGAGCACCAGATTAATAGATTTTTTGGATAATAAGGTAATCCAAGAATATGGAACCTTGCGTGGAAAGGGTGTTGACAATGAAAATGTCAACTATGATTTTTTTTTTTAATGACAGCAAGTATGAGAGGCGGAATGGGCAACTCTTATTCCTGCCATGGAGATGTGAAACTGCAGATGCTGGGATCTTGAGCAAAATAGCCAGGTGCAGGTCAGACGAAGCCTGGTATGTGATGGGTGGATACAGGCAAGGGGATGATTTTGGGGTGAAGTAAGTGACAAAGGCAGGAGATGAAAAAGCAACAAAAGATTGTCAGATAAGGAAAGAAGTGGAGTGAAATGTAAAGCTGGAAGGAAGGGTATCTTGGAAGGGAAAATCAGGGAATAAAGGGGAACTGTAAGAATAATGAATGTAAGATGAGTATACGAAGGAGGGTAAAGAAGCAGGATGGCTGGGGTGGTGGTATGTGGGAGAACTGTGCAGACTATGGTGGGGGGGGGTGCAGGGGAAGGGGTTGGTGTGGAGGTGAGGGGTACTGCATTTTGGTGTACTCAATATGACCTCCCTTACATTGGGAAGATCAAGCCTAGATGAGGCAATTTTTTGCTGAACACTTGCGCACTCTACCTTATCGTCCCTGTGTGTGTGAGCAGTGAGTGGGTCCCTGTGAGTGAGCAAAGGTCAGGGGTTTCCTGTGAGTGTGAGCAGTGAGGGGGTCCCTGTGAGTGAGCAAAGGTGGGGGGTTTCTTGTGAGTGTGAACAGTGAGGGGAACCCTGCGAGTGTGAGCAAAGGTAAGGAGGGGTCCCTGTGAGTGTGAGCAGTGAGGGGTTTCCTGTGAGTGTGAGTGGGGAAGACCCTGTGCGAAAATAAGGGTAAACAGGCAAGAAAACAGTCATTTCAAGGTACAATTACCAAAAAAAATCTGCATGAAGGGGGCGCTGCCCCCTTTTATCTCCGCCAGGGGCATTGCCCCTTGGACCCCCATATCTCCTTCCTCTTTTTTCAGTTTTTTCACTGTCTCATACCTGTGCGAATTCACCCCCCTTCAACTGTATCCATCTATCTCTTGCCAGGCTTCGTACCACACCCAGCTCTTTTCCAATTTATCTCCCTCTCTCGAATCAGTCTGAAGAAAGCTCCTGACAAAATATCATCTGTCCATTCCCTCCACAGATGTTGGCTGATTTGCTGAGTTCCTCCAGCACTTTATTGTTTCTTATTTCTATCATTCTTTATATTCAGATTAGTGTATTGTCATGTGCTAGTGTAAATGAAATTACGCATTCACATGAAGCTCATAAAATAAATATAGACACAAGGCGCTGTAGTCACTCAGCGGGTTAGGCAGCATCTCTGGAGAAAAAGAATGGGTGACATTTTGGGTCTGGACCTTTCTTCAGATCAACCTGAAACATCACCCATCCTTTTTCCCAGAGATGCTGCCTGAAGTGCTGAGTTACTCCAACACCTTGTGTCTACCTTTGGTGTAAACCAGCATCTGCAGTTCCTTGTTTCTACATAAGCGTATAATGTAAACAAAGTGCATACAGTAATGATAAATACTATGATGATGGCAAAACGGCAGAATGGCCCAATGCTGCAGTGTAATCAGAAGATAATGCAGAAAAATATTAAAATGCAATAATAAAATCAAATGTGATAGAAATGAGAGCACATGGCTGTCCCTCCAGGAATATCATTTGAATGAGCTAATTTGTTCAGGAGTGGGGAGATGGTGATTGCAGTGGGGAAAAAGCTGTTCTTAAGTCTGAAATGTTGGAGCGATCAAACCCCAATCTGGGTATCTTCTCCCAGACGGTGGGAAGGTATGGGATTGACCTTTTTTAACTTCTATTTTTGTTTCAATTGATCATCGAGCACTTTCTTTACAGTCAACTAAGCTTTCTTGCATATATCATGAATGCAAGGTTCAGCGAAGCGGTTGCCGAGTCTGCTCTTGGTCTCGCTGATGTACAAGAAGTCACTATGGGAAAAACGGATGCAGTTGTTGAGGTTGGAGGAGGTGAATGAAGCTCTGTCTCACCTGGAAGGACTACTGAGATCCTTGGACGGTGGTGAAGGAGGAGGCATAAAGACAGGTGTTGCATCTCCTGTGGCTGCAGGGGAAAGTACCCGGGAGGGGTGGTTGGGTGGGAAGGGATGAGTGAACCAAGGAGTTGCAGAGAGTAGCCATCTCTGCTGAAGGCGGAAAAGGGTGTAGATGGGAAGATGTGACCAGTGGCAGGATCACGTTGGAAGTGGTGGAAATGTCAGAGGATGATGTTTTAGTTTATTGACACATGTACCAAGGTACAGTGAAAAGCTTTTGTTGCGTGCTAACCATTCAGCGGTAAGACAATACATGATTACAATCGAGCCACTCACAGTGTGCAGATACATGATAAGGGAATAAAGTTTCGTGCAAAGTAAAGTCAGTAAAGTCCGATCAAAGATAGTCCAATAAGGTAGATGGTAGTTCAGGACTGCTCTGTGGAATAGTTGCAGTGGAATAGTTCAGTTGCCTGATAATAACTGGGACGAAACTGTCCCTGAATCTGGAGGTGTGCTTTTTCACACTTCTATACCAAGAACCAGAGGACATATGTTTAGAATGAAGGGGGAAATCTATATTACTAAAAGTCTGATCTTGACCACTTCCTGTTCTGTATATTGATTTTAGAAAAAACACTGCCACTTACGGCTGTGATTTTTGGCCATCTTACTCAGAGTCCCCCTCCGCTGCGCAGGACAAGAGGATTTTTACCATCGATAAAAAATAAGAGTTATTAGTGTTTAAAAGATGTTGAGATTCTCTCTCCTGAGGGCCACGCCCCTTCTGGAGGGTCTATAAAACCCGAAGTGTTGAGTGCCTCAGTCAGTTTCTGCAAGATGGGGGAGCTAGAGGGTCACGTCTCTCAGTCTGAGCTGTGAATAACACTGAACACATGTCTACTAAACTGTGAGTGGCTTTACTGACCTGTCAGTGCCCTTAATGTGGTTTGAAAATATAGTTTGGAAATGCTAAAGCTGTGTTGCCTTTGGTTTGGAAATGCTAAAGCTGTGTTACCTTTGGTTTGGAAATGCTAAAGCTGTGTTGCCTTTGGTTTGGAAATGCTAAAGTCGCCTTGCATACTTAAAGTCGCCTTGCCTAATTAAAGTTGCCTTACCTTCTATATAATTAAAAGTCTAATCTTGACCATTTCCTGTTTGCGCTTTATATTGATTTTAGAAAAAATGCTACCACGTATGGCTGTGATTTTTGGCCATCTTACTCAAAGTCCCCCTCCGCTCATCAGGTGTCGCGGATTATTCCCGTCGATGAAAAGTAAAAGTGTTATTAGTGTTTAAAAAATGTTGAGATTCTCTCTCCTGTCAATCGCGCCATGAAGGCCATGCTCCTTCTGGTGGAAGGGGGAGGGACTATAAAACCCAGAAGTATGGGCGTGGCTCAGTCTCTGCAAGATGGAGGAGGGAGAGGTCACGACTCGCTGTCTTTAGTGGCCTTGCACCCTGCTTGAAATGGTATGAAACTGCACTTGAATTTGGTGGCCTTGCACCCTGCTTGAAGTGGTAAGAAACTGCACTTGAATTTGATGGCCTTGCACCCTGCTTGAAATGGAATTTCAAGGAATAGCCGTGAATCAACTGCCAGCTCACCAGCCGTGAGTGAGCTGCCAACACCTCAGGCTTGAGTGACTGAGCCGCCAGCCCAAGAATCCATTCGGTCCACAATGTCCATACTAGCCCTCTGGAAACCAGTCCTTTCCGCCCACGACACCCATACTAGCGCTCCAGAAAGCCCCCCCCCCCACTGGCCACCAATATTAGAATTGGTGGAGAGGTGGAATATTGCTTATCTCACAGTCTAGTATTTAATACGAACCTAATGGACACCTTTTTCACACAAAGGGTGCGTATATATAGAACGAACTGCCAGATGATGTAGTTGAGGCATTTAACAACATTTAAAAGACATTTGGACAGGTACATGGATAGGAAAGATTTAGAAGGGTATGGGCTAAACACAGGCAGGATGGGGCATCTTGGTCGGCATGGGCAAGTTGGGCTGAATGGCCTGTTTCCATACTCTGATTCTATGACACTTCTTTTCCAGCATTCTCCAATCAGTCTGAAGACGGGTCCCGACCCAAAATGTTTTGTCCATTCCTCAACAAAGATGCTGCCTGGCCTGCTGAGTTTATCCAGCACCTTTCTTTTTGTTCATGATTTTAGCATCTGCAGATTCATGTTTCTCCAGCTGATGTTTTGTCCATTAATGATCAAGTCTGTTTATTTGAAAGTTCTGGAAATATGGTTGGGCAGTGCAGCAAAACTGGATGGAGTATATACCCATGATGAAACAGGAAATTAAATTGTATTCTTGATGTCAAGAAATAATCTGGTCATCAGCTGCAGTGCATTCTAGGTGTTGTATGCTGTGCATATGTAACCTTTTCCTGGGCTGAGCAATTTACCTGAGCTGTCTTTCATTGTATTCAGAGATTGTGTTTCAGTGTATGTATATTTTCAATTCACAAATTGCCTGTAGAAGTGAAAAAAATATACTTTAGTGAGTCATCATCCCAGTGGCTACCCTAATGTGTGCCTAACTGACTGTTCCCTTGTGGTAAAGTTTGCACTGTTGAACACCTTTTTTCACCTTGCCTCAATCAAGCTACTGCCTTGAGTTCCGGCTTGAAAGAGAAATGGTGGATCTTATTGGTTTCCTCCCTGAATAGACTACCAGAGCCATGTGGCAGAATTCCTCATTGGCATGCAAGGTATCAGTGTTGGCAATGTTGAAAGCGGCTGTATCAGATTTTTCATGTAGAACTGAAGTCTCAGAGGCAACATAACTGTTCTCGAGACCGCTATGGTGGGTATGGACATTTTCATTTTCTCCTAGAATGTCCATTTGCCAAGAGGGTTCATCCCAAGCAGTTATATATGGGATGATCCCAGGCATTGACAAATTACTATGAATGGTGACTTGAATATACTGTATATTATTGTAAATACTGTGAATAAATCGTATTTTTCATTTTAAGTTCAACTTTGCTGAGAAATGATTAACCAGACAGTAGGGTGTTATTTGCAAACTTAATGGTACTGTTGTTCTCTGGCATCAGACTGTGGTTTAATGTTTAATTCCATGTCTTTGCCTAAAGTTGAAATATTTGCATTTACACAATAACCATTGTTATTAGCCACTCATTATCTTGTCTGTAATGTGTATAGCATTTTTTTTTTTTAGCATTTTAGCAACAAAGAAGCTTCTGGAAGAACTTCTAGAAGAACTCAGTGGGTCAGTCAGCATCTGTTAAGAGATTTGGACAGACAGCTTTTTGGATTGTGACTGAAATGAAAGAGGGATAGTAGCCAATATAAAAGGGGCAAACGTTAGCAAGCGATAGGTGGATACAGTTGAGCAGGTGTTGATTAGCCTCCACTGTGTCTCATACCGTGTCACTTTTTCATATTTAAGACTGGGATATGGGAAGTGAGAGTTTGTTTTTTGAATACCAGAGTCATTTTGATATATAAAATTATGTAGGGTAATCTTTTATGAACTGCATTTTCAATATTTTCCATCAACATCTTAAAATAGGTTTAGGTTTATTATTTTATGTACTGACGTACAGTGAAAAGCTTTGTTTTCCATGGTATTGAAACAGATCAGATATACCATAGGTAGATACAAGATTCAATAGACAATAGGTGCAGGAGTAGGCCATTCGGCCCTTCGAGCCAGCACCACCATTCAATGTGATCATGTCTGATCATCCCCAATCAGTACCCCATTCCTGCCTTCTCCCCATATCCCCTGACTGCTATTTTTAAGAGCCCTGTCTAGCTCTCTCTTGAAAGCATCCAGAGAACCTGCCTCCACCGCCCTCTGAGGCAGAGAATTCCAGACTCGCCACTCTCTGTGAGAAAAAGTGTTTCCTCGTCTCCGTTCTAAATGGCTTACTCCTTATTCTTAAACTGTGGCCCCTGGTTCTGGACTCCCCCAACATCGGGATCATGTTTCCTGCCTCTAGCGTGTCCAAACCCTTAACAATCTTATATGTCCAATGAGATGCCCTCTCATCCTTCTAAACTCCAGAGTGCACAAGCCCAGCTACTCCATTCTCTCAGCATATGACAGTCCCGCCATACCGGGAATTAACCTTGTAAACCTACGTTACATGCCCTCAATAGCAAGAATGTCCTTCCTCAAATTAGGGGACCAAAACTGCACACAATACTCCAGGTGTGGTCTCACTAGGGCTCTGTACAACTGCAGAAGGACCTCTTTGCTCCTATATTCGATTCCTCTTATTATAAAGGCCAACATGCCATTTGCTTTCTTCACTGCCTGCTGTACCTGCATGCTTACTTTCATAGACTGATGTACAAGGACCCCCAGATCCCGTTGTACTTCCCCCTTTCCCAACTTGACGCCAATTTCAAATTGAAGTACAATTGATAGATCAAAGGGGAAGATACAGAGTGCAGAATGTAGTTCTCGGCATTGTAGCACATCAGCAATAGCAATGTTTAGGGATGTGGAGATTTAGCATAGGGTTGATAATTAAATCAAATCACTTGGACTAGATTGGTTAATAAACTGATATTCAGTCGCGTATTTGAAAGTTAAAGTGCAGGAGGAACTCGGTGGGTTGCGCAGCATCTGTGGAAGGAATAGGCAGATGACCCTTGGATTGGGTGACTTCAGGCTAATGGAGTAGAGGGGAAAAGCAGGGTGAGGTTGGAGAAAAGCCTGTGGAGAAACAGGAGAATGAGCTTGAGGGAAAAATAGTTTGGCTTTGATTGAATGGCTGAGTAGACTCAATGAGCCGAATAATCGAATTCTGCTCTGTCTTTCGGTCTCGTGGTCTTAAGTAGCAGGTGGATACGGGGAGGAGAAGGGGATTGGCAGATGGATGGAGGAGGTGACAAAAGCGAGAGGTGAATAGGGGGAAAAAAGGTGTCAGATGAGGAAAGGAGAGGAATGAAATATAGAGCCAGAGAGAGGAGCATGGGTGGAAGGGAAAGAGGGTTATACAAGGGAAATAGGGGACTGGGTTGCGGGAGAAGCTAAGAGTGGAATAGAGTAGGGTAGCTAAATTGATGTGAGATGGTCAGAGAAATTATTGCACACTGGGTGGGTTCTGGGGCTGAGGAAATAGAGTGGGTATTACTTGAAACTGGAATTTAATGTGTTGAAGATAATTTGCATTTCTCAATTATGCGCCATGTGCAAGCTTATGGTATCAGACTTTTTTTATTGGCCGAAGGTATCAAATGTCTACTTGTGTTTTCCAACATTTCTTGCTGTGGCATTTAATTTCTTATTCCTTCATTCAAAAAATATTTGGGAAGTTAAGTCAAAATTTGAGGGAAACTAATATGCAGGATAAGTGCCTTCTACATCCAGAACACAGTTATGGTTTTCAAGGTGATTTGTACTTAAATCCTTGCATAAAAAAAGTGATTACTTACCTGTGATAAGTGTGTATACATTTAATTATCTTAAGTGGAAGTTCTAAATTCTGGAATGTGTTCAAAGAAAGTTTAAATCAAAGTTGCACAGATTTCCTAATGATAACCAACAATATCTTATGGAGTGATTCTAAATTGACAAAAGCTTTTTAAATTGTTCTTGATTTTTAGTGTACCTACAGATTTCTTTTTTTGATCCACAGGTATGCACAAGCTGTGAAGATAATGCAGAAGCTAGTGGATTTTGTGTGGAATGCCTTGAATGGCTCTGTAAAACATGTGTAGAAGCCCACCAGAGAGTGAAATTCACAAAGGATCACACAATAAGAAGAAAGGAAGATGTTTCACCAGGTTGGGAAACTTGCTCTGAACTTTGAAAATCTAAATTTCTTGGCCCGAAGCCATGTAAACTATTAAATGTAGTAGTACAAAAGATTTGGGAGGGAAATCTGATGAACATGAAGAAACTCAAAACTATTTCAGATTTGGGTGTTATCAGGTTGTCTCAGATTGTGCTTCAATGTCTATGGATCATATTCGTACATCTAAAAGATGAATAAGGAGTGTCCAGCATATACTTGGATCTGGAAGTTGTCGATATCTGAATTTAACCATTGTATTTCTAGAAGGGAATAAAGATTAAGAGGACAGTGGTAATAGTCATAAAACAAGGTATGTTATTCTAACCACAATTGGTATGCTTCCAGATGTTAAAGTTGTGATCCTTGCTCCAGACTAATAAGGGTTTAGAAAATTGGGGTGAGCTTTTCCGAACATATGCTACTTGATACGTTGCAGTCCAAAACACTCCTAGGACTTTTTAGTCTTTTTTAAACAATTTGGCCAAAAAGAGAATTGCAGCCTGATCGTAAATCACAAGCGCATTGGCCTAAATACAACTTTATATTTTATGGAATGTAGAATTCCCATTAATAGCTTGGTTATTCATTAAAAAATGTCACTGATGCCCCATCTTTCTAAAGTTTGAATCAAGTGCTGGACTTCAAAGTACAATTATATAACAATTAAAGTAAAATGTTAAAATGGATTGAATATTGCTGAGCACATTACTTAACCCATCTCTTCACTGTTTCATTGTTCATGCAACCAATGATAATTGTAATGGGTAGCAAGAAAAAAGAATGTTTACTGGAAATTATATATCGAATACCTGACTTTTTATAACCTGCCCTGTAGCCAGAACATGTGTAACTGGTGCATGGCTCTTGAAAGAAAAGTCCATGGTTTTATCAGTTACTGATTTTGTGGTAGAGATCTGTGATGACCATGCTTTGAGTTTTTTTTATCAGGTAGTGAAAATAAATATTCCCTACAGCACTTGCACCGGCACAAACATTGTATTTGCAGAAACTTTTTATTTGCATACAAATATTCTGTGATGCAAAGGTATACATTCACAGTTTAAATTGTGTCCATTATTAAGTATTTCCTTTGAATTATAGAGACAGTAGGAGCACCTAGCCAGCGACCTGTGTTTTGTCCCGTCCACAAGCAAGAACAGTTGAAACTTTTCTGTGAAACGTGCGATAAATTAACCTGCCGGGACTGCCAATTATTAGAACACAAGGAACACAGGTAGGTGCAGATTTGCATAGTTTACAAAAGGTGGATCTTGTGAAAAATAGCTTAATATACCGAACAGTAACTTTCAGATCTTATTTGGATGTGTGTGTAATGAGCAAATCTGCCAAAAGTAGCCTTTCTTCTTGGTGGTTAGAGGCATGATTAGTAATGAGCATTTTTAATGTGGATTGAGATTTGAATTGGTGTTGTAAGTAATTGCTTTCCTAAATCCACAATTATATTACTAATGACTACATTAAAAATTAGGGAATGCCAATGTATATGTAGACAGCGTAAGGGTATTTTTGCTATAAAGCGATAGTTGTGTTCTGAAGAAACCTTGTGCTATAGAAACTCATATTGACAATTGTATCCATAGGGGAAGATGGGGTTAGGGGCTAGAAAGTTTCAAATTTGTAATAACAAAGTTATGTTTACCTGCAGGATTTAAATTAAAAAAGTCTTGTCAGTAGTAATATGTTTACTTTTGTTACTGCATGCAAAAAATACCAAAGGCTGTTACATTGTTTGATAGAATCCCGATGCACAAGTGCTAGCTGAAACTCTTGCTTTTCAGTTTTAATGGCCGCCTGTAACATAGCAGCTATGTTCTTGAGAGGCAATGGTGTCCTAATTACTGTGGGGAGGTTATATGGAAACGTTTACATCCAGGACAGTGTTTTTGTCAATTTCCAAAGTAACTTTTAAGTGGTTCTCTAGTTCTTGATCAAAATCACATTATAACCAGTTTGGTCCGCGTAATGCAAATATTGTTCACCAATTTATCACGTGATATCCAATTTGTGTTATGGAAAAACACGTTGTAGGAGAACTCGTGTATATGGATATTTGTAAAAAGCAAATTATGGCATTAGTTTCCTCCATTAGTTCCTCTTAGGAAAGAGATACATACTGTTGAATTAAACAAATTAGAATTTGGAAAGTTTCAAAATTTCAACATTTGAGTTGCTGTCCTTGAGTTTAAGATTAAGCATTAAGTGGTTGAAGGCAGACAGTGGGAAGTGATAAAATCTGAGATGGTCTGTCAGATGATGGCCTGGTGCTCATCTGTGGGGTCATGGTAAGTGGGAAGAGCTGTCTAAGAGTTGGCACCTGGCTTCAGCTCGCCAGATTATCAAGGCACGTCCCTTGTCGGCTGGTTTGATAATATTGTCGCGGTTGCTGCAGAGTGAGTATGCTCAGAGGCGGTGAGATCGGGTAGGTAATGGGAGTTGAAATTTTAAGGCGGTTGATATCACGCCGGCAGTTCGAAAATAAAAGGTCTAAAGAGGGTAGAAGGCTGTCCGCTGGAGTCCCAAAAGGAGGGGAACCAGTGGAGATAGGAAAAGGGGATCATCACTGGGTGGTGAGGATTCTCCCATAGAAAAAGGCGCAGAGGCTATAGGCGTCGGAGACAGAAGTGGAGTACACGGCAACGTTCAATCATGGCTAATCTATCTTTCCCTCTCAACCCCATTCTCCTGACTTCTCCCTGGAACCTTTGACACCCGTAAGGGTCTGTACCACTTGGGAGACCTCCACCGTAACCTCTGGCGACCTTAAGCGACTAAAAAAAAAAAATCAAGGTCGCGGTGGCCTACGACCTTCCTCGACTATGTGTATGACCTCCTACGACTATGTTGAAGACCTCTCTCGACTATGAAGAAGACCTCCTTCGACTATGTTGAAGACTGGCTTCGACCATGTACGTTTTACTCGCGGATGGTCTCTGGCAAATTGGTCCGTGAATGAGCTCGACCCCCTTCCACCTCAGAGGACCACACCGAAAACCAACAACGACCAGTGACGAGTGTCTACAGCTCAAATGATCACCTGATAAAATGATGTCATGTCTGCATTTTTTTTTCTCACAAGCTTTAAAAAAAAATCATTCTGAACCATGCAAGCAAGGAAGGAACTAGTTTGGAGGATGTTAGTAAAAATGTTAGTAAAAATACAACTACTGCTGTTTGCAGTAGCCCTTTTGCTTCAAGCCTTTTAAGAAAGGAGGAAGAGCAAGGGTGAAGAGGAAATACAAGAAGAGGTCTCAATGGGTGAATGGAGATGATGTGATGGACTGTCCCAGTACACCAGATGACTGGAAGAGAGTGGCGCTGGGCTTTGACAAAAGATGGAACTTTAAGCACACATGTGGGGCAGTGGATGGCAAGCATGCCATTCTTGTCCCTGTCCCTGTACCCCTCATTTTCCTTTTCGTACAGGATGGCATTCCTCTGGAACCATTCCTCAAGGTCCCCCTCCTGCTGCCTGGTGAAGGTGTAGGGCATAACATTCCTCCAGCCCTCCCTCACCACCAATGGGGCATCTGCCTCTGATGCTGTGAAGAGGAGAAAGGGCTGCTTTGCTGCCTTCAAATGAGGCAGTGAAGGATGGGGTGGTGATGGGGACATATACTACCACCCTGGTCTCCTCCTCCAGGGTCTCATGCAGGGCTACCTCCTCCTGCACTATCACCTCCTGTGGCATCACCTCCTGCCACTCCTCCTCCTGGGTGGGCAACACCTGCATGGCAGGTTTTTTTTAGGGTTGTGCCCTCCCCCTGCGCTGCTGCCTTTTTGGTACCATCTCTAAAACACAAGTCTCCTCTCCAAAATACTCTCCAACTATGAATGAACATGCCTTGGAGTGAAAGAGGTGATGTTCTGCTGTTAAAAAAAAAATTCCACCCGGAACTATTACCTTCGACCTCCTTCGACTACCTACGACTAGCATCACGACCTGCTTCGACTAGACCTACGACAAAAAAAATATTGGTTTTTCCCACGGCGACCTATTTTTAGTCGCAGCCAATTTTTAACATCTTGAAAAATACACCGCAACCTAGCTGAAGCCTCGACTACGCGGAGACCAGTCTCAACCATGAAGGAGAGTGATTAAGACCTCCTACGACCTCGTGGCGACCTTGCCGTGACTAGGTCGCGGGCAAACTCGGTGGAGGTCGCTCAAGTGGGACAGGGGCTTTACTAATCAGCCCCAGTCTATTAGTTTATTAACTTGTTGGTATGCTTTTAATTGACTGATAAGTGCACATCCTGCATCATTTATCTCTAATTGACGGCTGCTGAAATTTATCCACTTCAGTAGTTGCTGCTCTGAATCTTAATTTTCTGGTTCGTATTTATGATTTTGCTCATTTATTCATTAAACCTGCCTTTAATCTTTTCACCAGTTGTATTACACTTTTTTGAATGAGAATTCGGGCAAGGTTTGATCAGTTACTTTGTTCGGAATCAAAAATTTGAACAAGCTAGTGAATTAATCACAGATTGGATTGATCACAGCTCTGCTCAACACTGCAAGAAATTGCAGAAAGTTGTGGGATGTAGCCCACCATTGACTTCATGCGGCCTTGGAAAAGCAGCCAATATAATCAAAGGCGCATCCCACCAAGGTCATTCCTTCTCCCTGCTCCCATCAGGCAAAAGATGCACAAGCTGGGAAGCGCTCGCCAACAATCTGAGAAACGGCTTCTTCCCCTCTCATCAGGTTTCTGAACAGTCCTTCCGTAAGATAGCAAACTATTCGATTTACCTCTGCTCCATTGCGGACATTGGACTTTGTCTTTGGAACTTGTGCACTACAATGCTGAGAATTATATTCTGCATCCTGTATCTTTTCCTTTCCTCTACCTATTGTACTTGAGTTTGGCTTGATTGTATTTATGTGCAGTATTATCTCATTTGATTGGATAGCATGCAAAACAAAGCTTTTCACTATACCTTGGTACATGTGACAGTATGTACCTCGGTACACATGACAATAAATTAAAATAAACTATTAAAAGTAAAACCTAAAAAAAAACAATAATCCAGTCCATGAATAAATTGTTGATTTATTGATTATTACATTGTTAGTTTATGATATTTTTCTATTAGTGTAATACAACAAACTACATGAGTTTGTTTCAATGTAAAATTGTATTTTTTACATTCATACTTTTCTTTTGTTTAGTCCACCAAATGTCAGTTAGGAAAATATTTTTAAACCAAGAAATGTCCCTTTCTTTGCATTTTAAGTGCTATTTTCCTCAAATCTAGTCGCCAAGCAAAGAAGTGTGCAAATGTTGGATCATGAATTGCGGAAAGCCCTTTGAAAACAAAGAAAGAAACAGAGCTTTTGAAGATTGAATTGAATTGAATTGAATGCTATTTATTGTCATTCAAACCAAGGCTTGAACAAAATTTCACTACTACAGTTTTTTACATTACAAAAAAACCCAAGACCCACACTTAACACAGTTCACATAAACATCCATCACAGTGAGTCTCCAACACCTCCTCACTGTGATGGAAGGCAAAGTCGTATCTCTTCCCTTTATTCTTCACCCGCGGTCCAGCAGTCCAACTGCAGCGTCTAGGCGAACTGGGGCTCCGGTGTTAAAGCCCCCGGCGGACAATGGTAAGTCCTGTGGCCATTTAGCCACGCCGGGCGATGTTAGGCCCCGGCTCCGTGTCCTTTAAACCCCGCGGTTCAAGCAGTCCAACTGCAGCGTCTAGGCGAACTGGGGCTCCGATGTTAGAGCCCCCGGCGGTCGACGGTAAGTCCCGTGGCCGCTAACCCGTGCCGGGCAATGTTAGGTCTCGTTCCGTGTCCTTCAAACCCCGCGATTCCAGCGGGAGAAGTTGCCATTGCGGGAGCTCCGAAAAGCCGTCTCCCACCAGGGACCTGGAGCTCCCGATGTTCCTGTCCACCGGGCCCGCAGCCGGAGCTTCCGAAACTCCAAAGTCGGGTCGCAGCCGAGCGCCACCACAGCTCTCCCCGCTCCGAAGCCGGCCAGCTCCGCGATGTCAGGTCCGCAGGCTCCGCAACTGGAGCCCTCGGGTTGGTCCCGGCCGGAGGCCGCCGCCATTGCTCCACGATGTTAGGCCCAACGACATCGGAAACCCGACAGGGAAAATATCGGGTCCCCGTAGAGGGAAGAGACCAACGGTTTCCCCCCTCCACCCCCCACATATACACAGCTAAAAAATAATAAAAACTAAGCTCAAGACATACATTTAACAAGACAAAAAAATTTTAAAAGACGGATGACTGTAGTCGAGCTGCTGCCGTTAGGCGCCGCCACAAAGGATGATGCTATGTGCAATTGTTCACCCTGAATATTTGCCAGAATGGCTTCTATCAATTTCATTTTGTGGGTGGAGGGGAGGTGGAGGATGTTAATTTAAAGAATGGGCAAGTTTTAACATTTTCTTTTCACAGAGTGGTAAGTACCTGGAATGCCTTGCGAGAGGAAGGAAGCAGATGCAATCGTGGTGTTTTTAGAGACATTTAGGTTAGCCATATGAATATGCAGAGAATGAAGGAGTATGATACATGTGGCAGAACAAAATAGTTTCACATCACATCATGTACGGCACAGATGACATGGTCAGAAAGGCCTGTTCCTGTGCTGTAATGCTCTGTTTACCCGGGAAAGAGGAAACCATTGTTTTTCAATAGCGGCAAAAGTGGGAGAAGATTGGGTAGAACAAAGGAAATAAATCTGGGGTCAAATAAAGTGACCAAATAGCATTTAATGTCAGATGTTTGCCCTCTGTGTGGTGTTGCAAATAGCAAGGCAGGTCATTCCGATACATGTAGAATTGGAGATTTTTGATGTAGAATCCTGAGGGTTGTCATGTGCTCAGACAGAAAATGAAGGTTGTTCCCCAGGCTTGCATTTGGCTTTAGCTGTGCCAGAGGCCACAGACAGAGTGTGAGTAGTACAATGAGGCTCGATCTGCCAGAATTTTCTGGAATTTTCAGATTTTTGACCTTTTCCGATCGCAGCTTTTGCAGCAGTTATGTACTTTTTTTAAATGTCTTGGTGCTGGGTCATGGAAACCTATGTACACTCTTAGATGAATGTTAAATGTTGTTTTGTGAAATTGAATGATTGTGCAACTTTGAGGGTGTACTGGCCAACACATACTACATTATCAATGCCACTGAAATTGATTAGACACAAAATACTGGAGTAACTCAGCGGGTCTGGCAGCATCTCTGGAGAGAAGGAATGGGTGACGTTTTAGATCGAGAACCTTCAGACTTAGAAAAGGCGAGTTCATGTCTCCCGTTGGGGTCTGTCCTATGCTCCCAACTCCCCCTTCCTATAACATCTGTGGGTGCAGGCCCAATTGCGTCCCTCTCGCTCAAGATATGGAGTCAACTCAGGAAAAACTTCGGTTTACAAGGCCCTTCCATCTTGACCCCACTGCTTAAAAATCACATCTTTAAACCTTCAAGTACAGACCACGCATTCAAAACCTGGCATAGCAACGGTATCAGTAGTATCAAAAACCTATACAAGGATGGCATATTTTCGTCCTTTGCGGAGCTCTCGTCCAACTACAGCCTCCCAAACTCCCACCTTTTTCGTTTTTTCCAGATTAGGGATTTTGTGAAGAAGACATTCCCCCATTTCCCAAATCGCCCCACTGAAACCCTGACCGATACCATCTTAGCTCTAGATCCCAACCGGAAGAAATGCATCTCTATTTTGTATAACTTGCTAGGGTCAGTTATATTGAAACTTCATACCTTATTAAAAGCTGCGTGGGAGGGTGAGCTGAATACGAAACTAACAGACCAGCAATGGGACTCTGCCTTGGATTTGATCCATTCTTCCTCCATATGTGCCCGTCATGGCCTAATCCAATGCAAAGTCCTTCACAAAGTCCACTACACAAATGCAAGATTATCTAGAATTTATCCCGCTGTTAGGGACACCTGCAACAGATGTAATCAATCCCCTGCCAACCATAGCCATATGTTTTGGTCTTGCCCTAAGCTAGCAGCCTTTTGGAGGAGTGCTTTCGACTTGATAAGCAGAGCCTACGGCCAGACTATTCCTCCAAACCCAATGTCAGCCATTTTCGGTACCCCTCCCAACACCAACCTCTCTTGCGGTGAAACGGGTCCTAGCTTTTACAACCTTGTTAGCCCGGAGACTGATCTTGCTTAACTGGAGGCTCACCTGTCCCCCGACACACGCCCGTTGGATTAAGGAGGTGCTTTACAATTTAAAGCTTGAAAAACTTAGGTTCTCTCTCAAAGGCTCTACCAAGACATTCCTAGATACATGGAACCCTTTCTTGGAACTTGTTAACTCTCTCAACTTGTCCCCGGACTCGGAAGAGGACTGAGTGCTCTCCACCATTGTTTTGCTCTACTGCAGCTGCTCTCCCCTTAACCCCCCCCTCCCCACACTTATTTATTTAATTACTTACTTATTTACTGTTATTAGTGACCCCAAATTTTTCGTTTATCTTACCATATTTGTGTGGATGTGTACGTATGTGAATGTTGTTTGTCCCCGTTTGGTTCCGACCTGATTCGGGTGGGTTGAAGGTGGGTAAGGGTAAGGGCTTTGAGGGTCGCTTACATACTGTTGCACAATTATGCCTTGACTGTCACTGTCTGTTATCACAGTATGTATGCAAATTCCTGTGAAATTCAAATAAAAAGATTTAAATAATAACATTATTTTCCTTGCAGTTAGAGGAATGTTTACAACATTGTACCTTTCAAATAATAGCTTTCAATATGAGAGTATTAGAAATCTAAACATTAGAATTTTTTTTTACTGATCTACATATCTCTCCTTTAAGCAAATTTAAGAGTTTATTTTCCACCCTCCCTCATGAATGATTTTAGTAATAAATGTTAACCTTTTTCCTTCACAGATACCAATTTTTAGAAGAAGCGTTTCAAAACCAAAAAATTATTATTGAAACTTTAATGGCCAAGCTTCAAGAAAAGAAGAATTATGTACAGTATGCAGCTAGTCAAGTACAAAACAGGCATGTTCAGCTTATCATTTACTGTAGAGGACTGTGGTCATGATTATACCCTATTGAAATATTGTCATTTTTATTTCAAGCCGATCATCTTGATCTTGATACTTAGAATATCTTTCGGCAGTTCAGGATGAACCATTCAGTTCCACCCGATTGGCTGCATATTTCCATAGTCAAATGCAAGGTTACTTTTTTTCTAAATTAAGGATCTCATGTCCAAAATCTGCCAGTGGCATACATGACTGATTTATGTTCTCTGACACTGTCATGTGTTCTGCCATTTCTTCCCCAGCTCTTTATTTTTTGTATCAATGTGTTGTATTTGCCTCGGCAATCATCTGAAATGCTTGATTTTTAAAGTACCCTCTGCCACCACCTCTCATTCCTGAACTCAATATTGAGTTTAGTATGTTGTTTTCTCTGTCTGTCAGTCATCCGTCCGTAATCTTAACTTTTTTTTTCTCTTGGAGAGGGGTACATCCCCAGCCTGAGCTGCTGAGCAGACCCTCCTGCTTTACATTTCACAACTCCAACTATTCTTTCATCTAGGTTCTCTTGTCTATGTTCTCACTCTTATTGACCAGATTACTTTGTTTACAGCTTATCACTGTAGTCACCCTGGTTTTACCCCATTTGGAGATGCACCCACTCCCCTCTACAAATCAGGGCTTTAGGTCCTGATTACTTTTGTCAATGCTGTGAACAACTTGGCAACTAATGTGTAACGATTCAGCTCTGAAATGGTATATTGCATTTGGTGAATCGTTACCTATGGTTACAATCGACACGTGTGTCTCCAGCCAGTGGAGCTGATACACATATGCTTAGTTGTGTTCCTAGCCTTGCCTTACACCCTGTCCTCTGCCAATTGATAATTGGGAAATATTTTGTAGCACTTGAAGGATCAGGTTACCATGGAGAAAAGATTGGTTAGAGGACAAAATGGAGAGCAATAAATAGATAATATGCAAATAGGCAATGTTTTTGGTAGGATACCTTGGGAATTAGGCAATTCTGGGGCTATTCGCAATTGATGAGTTGGATGAAAAAGCAGTGAAACTTTATAGAACTTTTGTGGGGTCTTGTTTGCATGATTTTAAACTTTAAGTGAGGTTCTGCTTAGAGTTGGTTTTTGCATTGTTTCTTTAAATTTATTCTATGGAGAGGGCTTGATTTATTGTAGACAATGAGTAAGATTGACCTGTGCTCCCTGAAGTTTATAGGAAAGAGGTGTGATTTCATTGAGAGATCTGAAGGGAATTGAGTAAATGTTGCAAAGCTGTTTCTTGGATACTAGTTCAAGATTCATTTAGAACTGAAGTGAAAAGATTTTTTAAAGTGTCATATATCTTTAGAATTTTTCCATGGGTAATGATGGATGCTCATAATTGATTATGCTCAAGGCTAAGATTGGTAGAACTTCAGGTTTAAAGGATCAAGGTATATAGTGATTGTTTAAGAAAATGAAACTAAGTGTAATAATCAGTTCATTTTGTACAAAGTACAATTTTCTTCAAAATAAATTTTAGGTGAGGAAAAAATGATTTGCAGCGTGATGTTTGAATGTGGAAAGTCAGTTGCAAGATGCTGCTGCAGTAATGTCTTCTGAATGGCATATTTGAAGGAATAGAATAAAGAAAGGGATTTTACAGGAGGTTGGAGTAAATTAAAGTGCGATGGAGAAAAATACTTGTAAAATGTTGTAAATTATTTGACTTGCATTTGTTCAATGCACGGAATCCTTCAGACTGACTGAAGTTAGTAAAGCATGCTAAGAAAATGTACCACAGATTTATGATTTTACAGGTAATGTTCATTTGATTGCCTCCAGACAACGGTCTATATCAAATTGGGTGTGATGATTATTTTTAAGGAAAATGGGTAGCTCCTAAAATACTCAAATGATGGGTAGTCATTTAACTAGTTAGTTATGTCTTAGAATTAGGTAATTATTTTAACTTCAAATCATTTGCTTTTTTAATCTGAAGAATTGTTAAAACTTGCACTTTACAAATAGTTCTGTCCAACCTCAATTCTAAACTCTTGTGCTATTTTAAGAAAAAAACATTGAAGATTTGTCATGATTTAGTCTTTGGAAAATAACTTTTTTCCCATATTCTTAGGTTAAATGAAGTCAATGATACGAACAAGAAAGTTGAGCACGACATTAAAGTTGCAATCTTCACTCTCATTAATGAGATAAACAAGAAGGGCAAGAATCTGTTGCAGCAATTGGAGGTATGAAAATATTTGAGTAAATCTTTATATTGTGATTATATCTTCTTGCTCACTGTGACTAGAATTTGCTACTTATTTTTCTGCAGAATGTAACAAAGGAAAGGCAGATAAAATTACTGCAGCAGCAACAGGACGTTACCAGTCTTGCCAGGCAGGTGGAGCACGTAATGAATTTTGCAAAGTGGGCCATTTCCAGTGGAAGCAGTACAGCACTACTGTACAGCAAACGCCTGGTAAGGCAGTTGAAATTGTGTTACATTGCATCCGGGTTGAAAAGATAATGTTCCTTCTGTGAAAAACTAAAATCTCCATATTATGACCAGTTGATCTGAAAATCTGAAGTATTATTGAAGATGCTTGTACCGATTAGCAGGAATTGTGTGCTTTTGTGCTGTAACATTCTGTGTAATCCTGGGAATGGAGAATGAAAATTAATGCCACTAGTAAGTAAATTATGTAAAGCACTTTAAGTAAATTGTTTAGATATGTCATAGAATTATGAATAATGGAAGGAATATGATGAAGAGAGTTACTCTTTCTGTCTCAGAACTAGCCACTTCTACCAATCATCCATCTGTAGTTTTGGCTCAGTATTTTTCTCTCTCCAATTTAGTCTGGTCTTCTGCGCATGTCTCTCAGCTCTGCTATTAGCAGCACACTACAGGCATAAAGCATAATCGGATTCTACCAGCCACATTAATTCATTTAGTCTCACCCGTACCCACATCTCCTCTGAAGTTCTACTCGTGCTCGCCCTTTCCCCAGATGAACAAGGATGGAGATCCCCTGATCCTCGCCTTTCACCCCACCAGCATCCACATCCAACACAATTTTCCTAAATTTCTGGCACCTCCAATGTGATCCCAACACCAGTGACATCTTCCCACCCCTCTCCGCCTTCTGAAGAGATCGCTCCCTCCGTGACTCCTTGGTTCAATCACCCATCCCACCTAAATCCCCAGGCAACCGGACCATCCTACCAACAACTGGAGAGCAGTCCTGAGCTACTATCTACCTCATTGGAGACCCTTAGACTGGACTTTATCTTGCACTAAACGTTATTCACGTTATTCCCTTTATCATGTATCTGTACGCTGTGGATTGCTCGATTGTAATCATGTATTGCCTTTCTGCTGACTGGTTAGCCTGCAACAAAAGCTCTTCACTGTGCCACTTGACAATAAACTCACCTCAAACTCAACTGTAACTTGGATTGTTTTCTGTGGAGCGATGGAGGCAGAAGAAGAAATCTGATAAAGTTTATAAAAAGTATCGATAGGGTAGACCAGGGGTGGGGAACCTGCGGCCTTCTAGGCCATTAAGTGCGGCCTTTTGAATTAATCCAAATTTTGTAGAACAGATCCTTTTATTTTTATTAATGTTTTTGTTCGTCTTTTATTATTTTTATTTTAATCTTAAAATGAACGTATTTAAAATACTAACGAGTAAAAGAAGCTTCAACGAAATAATCCTCCCCGATAGACGGCCACAATGAAAACATTAGTAAGTCATGAAGGCTATTTTAACAAAATAATGTACATTTTGAAGTATATCTAATTGAAGTTTCTTGGGTGTGGCCTTATTAGATTACAGCTAGCTTAATGCGGCATTCTTTACCAGGTCAAATCTCAGGGCATAGGTTTAAGTGAGGGGGGAAAAGTTTAAAGAAGATGTGCAAGGCAGGTTTTCTTCACAGTGGATGCTTGGAACGTGCTGCAAATGGGGATGGTGGAAGAAGATATGAAAATTACTGTTGAAATATTTAGACATGCACATGAACATGCAGATAATTAATTAGTAAGGATCATGTGCACGCAGATTTGCACCATGGTTGGCTGACGTTGCGGGCTGAAAAGTCCATTCCTCTGATGTACGGTTCTGTTTTATCTCTATTATTGAACAGCCATGCTTTTAAGCACCAGATTGTAGAATTATGTCCATAACTCCAATGTAAATGTTCTAATTTGTCTTTTAATTTGCAATATTAATTACCTTTAGATTCTCTAATTGTTTTAAAATATACACAGCCCAGGAACTCCTGACAAAAGATCTTTCGTACTACTGGGTCCTGTAATCTCATGTACTCTTGTTTGTTTTTGCATTATTTATGGAAGGGCAGCTGAAAGGCAGACTAGCATTGAAACTCAGTGTAAATCTGTAGACTGCTTTACTTTGCATGAAGTAATTGAATAGTCAGACTGTAGGTGTTAAAGTATGATGTACAGATTACTGTCAGTACTTTGTTATTTATGTGTGCATTCATAATGTTTCCCGGTTAAAGGAGGTGCTGGATCACCAGTTGCTGGAAAAGCAGTGGTGGGCCTGTAGTAATACCAAATTATAAAATGGTTGCAAATGTTTGTTTTTCAGATTACCTTTCAGTTGCGCCATATTCTTCGAGCACGTTGTGACCCTGTTCCAGCTGCTAATGGTGGAATGCGCTTTCATTGTGACCCTACCTTCTGGGCAAAAAATGTGGTGAATCTAGGTAAGGCATTACTAAAATTAACCAGTTAAGAAATGTACTTCTGGCCTTTAGATTATTAATCACTTCTGTCCTCTCCATCTTCAAACTTTTCCTTGTTTTCTCTCACATACAGCAAGTACACCATGTAATCTCCCTATCACCAGAAATCAAAATGTACACTGTTTAAACTGAGTCTAAAAGCTTAATTACTGAAATATTTGTGATTGTTGTTTTAAATAAGACAACCAAATATTACTTTGGTTTCCTGGTTTGTTCCTATTAAACAGAATACATCCCCCACAGTTTGAGATTATTTATTTTACTTTGTTACTTTACTGAAACCTGAAATGTGTCCAAAGAGACTTTTGGAATCAAGGACTAACCCAAGAGATTGATAATTTTATTGATGCACCATGATCAAGAACAAATAAAAAAATTACCATGAAAGATTGATTTTTATTTTCTAAAAACTAGGTAATCTTGTGATTGAAAACAAGCCGAACCCTCCGGGTTATGCTCCCAATGTAGTTATTGGGCACAGTTCCCAAACCCAAACCCAAGGACAAGCTGGGGGGAAACCCCAGGGTCAGATTAACCTTGCACAGCTACGCCTACAACATATGCAGCAGCAATTTGCACAGAAGCAGCAGCAGATGCAACAGATGAGAATGAGCCACCCAGTAGGACAACATCCCAGGACTACAGTACCGCAGATGGTGCAACAGCAGGTACTTCAGCAGGTCATATTACTGAAATGTAGCCAATTTATCATGAAAAGAGATTTGTAAACTTTACGAACAATTGAAGTGTATAACAAATATGAATGTTATACTACACTAATGCAATATGAGATATTCATTGTTAATATATCCATAAATAATCATACATTAGAAATCTCATTGACCGGTGTTTTAAATAAAATTCTGCTATAGGGGGGGAGGGGAGGAATGAAGATTTGTTGGATATTGCCCAGATGAATAAAAAATAACAAATAAAAGACCACTATTTAGACATATTGCAACCTAGGGTTTTTACTACGAGATCAATTCTTGTTGAAGGATTCCAGTGTAACTGTTTTAACTATACAGTAGCAAAATATAAACAATGCAAGTCCAGTAAAGTAAGAGGTAATTGTATTTAAGGCACTTGAAGGTGTATTATTTTTTATTAGTTCTCAATTTAATCTACATCAAAGCCTGCTTTAACTCCTTTGACGTGAATGAGTGTACAACATCAACATTTATGGCAATTATTTTATCATGCAGTTTAAATCCAAGAGTAGATTGATTCAATTTATCCTTTTAGCCTCCACGTTTGATTAGCATGCAAGCCATGCAGAGAGGGAGTTTAAATGGTGCTGCGCTTCAAGCCCATCAGGCTCATCAAGCCCATCAGATGAGAATGGCACAGAATGCTGCTCGCATGGCTGGGATGTCTCGACACAATGGCCATCAATACCCAATGATGTCTCAGATATCACGGCAGGTAAAACAATCATCTATAAACTCACAATTTGGCATTATTTTATTATTGTCATGTGTACTGAGATAAAGAGGAAATACCTTCTTTTATGTGCTATTCAGGTAAACGTACATTCATGATTACAATCAAAACCATATAAAAGAACAATGGTTAGTGTAAAAAGAAAGGAAACCGATTGCAGAATATGCTGTTAAAGCCACAGAGACAATGTAGATTTTTAAAAGTGCAAGGGCTGCAACAAGATAGGTTGGGAATGGAGATGCATACTTGGCTTGTGAGAGGTCCATTCAAGAATCTTAACAGCAGGGAAGAAGCTAGACGTCAATCTTGTACATGGTTTCAACCTTTTGTATCAACTGCCTGAGGTGCGAAAGACTGGGATGTGAATGACAGGGATTTAGATTCTTAGATCACTGGGATCTGTTTTGGAGTAAGGGGGAACTGTACAAAAGGGACGGATTGCATCTTAACAGGTGGGGGACCAGCATTCTGGCAGGCAGGTTTGCCACTGCTACACGGGTGGTTTTAAACTGAATAAGGGGGGAGGGATGTCAAATGGGATAGTCGAGGATGGAGTTAAAGGGAAAGAGAGTAAAGGGATGGTTAATGACCCCAGAATTAACGGGAAAGGAAGCTCACAAAGGGATAGGAGAGTATGGCCAAGTGTAATAGGGATCTATGTGAAAGGTGAGATGCGTAAGGAATTAAAAGTATTGTATATGAATGCGCGAAGTATAAGAAGTAAAGTAGATGAGCTTGAGGCTCAGTTAGAGGTTGGTAGTTATGACCTTGTGGGGTTTACTGAGACGTGGCTGCAGGAGGATCGGGCCTGGGAACTTAATATTCAGGGTTATACATCCTATAGAAAGGACAGGCAGGTGGGCAGAGGAGGGGGGTAGCTCTGCTGGTGAGGGATGGAATTCAGTCCCTTGCGAGGGAAGACATGGGGACTGTCGAGGTAGAGTCACTGGATTGAGTTGAGGAATTGTAAAGGCAAGAAGATACTAATTGGTGTTATTTACAGATCCCCAAATAGTAGCCCGGATGTAGGGTGTAAGTTGCAGCAGGAGTTAAAACTGGCATGTAACAAAGGTAATGCCACTGTGGTGATGGGGGATTTGAATATGCAGCTAGACTGGGAAAATCAGGTTGGTTCAGGACCCCCAAGAAAGAGAGTTTGTAGAATGCCTCCGAGATGGATTCTTAGAGCAGCTTGCAATGGAGCCGACCAGAGAAAAGACAATTCTGGATTTAGTATTGTCCAATGAACCAGATATGATAAGAGAACTCGAGGTAAAGGAACCGCTTGGAGGTACTGATCATAATATGATTAGTTTTAATCTGCAATTTGAGAAGGAGAACATTAAATCGGAAGTGGCAGTGATGCAGTTGAACAAAGGGGACTATGAAGGCATGAGAGGGGAGCTGGCAAAAGTAGACTGGAAAGGGATCCTAGCAGGAATGATGGTGGAACAGCAATAGCAGGAATTTCTGGGCATAATCCGGGAGACGCATGATCATTTCATTCCAAAAAGGAAGAAAGATTCTAAGGGAAGTAGGAGGCAACCGTGGCTGACAAGAGAATTTAGGGATAGAATAAAACTAAAAGAAAAGATGTATAACATAGCAAAGAGTAGCCGGAAGCCAGAGGATTGGGAAACTTTCATAGGACAACAGAAGGAAACAAAACGGGCAATACGGGCTGAGAAGATGAAGTACGAGGGGAAGCTGGCCAGAAATATAAAGAAGGACAGTAAAAGCTTCTTTAGATATGTTAAGGGAAAAAGAGTAGCAGTCAAATGTGGGTCCCTTGAAGGCAGACACAGGTGAAATTATTATGGGCAACAAGGAAATGGCAGAAGAGTTGAATAGGTACTTCGGATCTGTCTTCACTAAGGAAGACACAAACAATCTCCCAGATGTACTGGAGGACAGAGGATCTAAGGGGGTAAAGGAACTGAAATAAATTTTCATTAGGTGAGAAATAGTATTGGGTAGGCTAATGGGACTGAAGGATGATAAATCCCCTGGGCCTGACGGTCTGCATCTCAGGGTTCTCAGGGAGGTGGCTCTAGAAATAGTGGACGCATTGGTGATCATTTTCCAATGTTCAATAGATTCAGGATCAGTTCCTGTGGATTGGAGGATAGCTAATGTTATCCCACTTTTCAAGAAAAGAGCGAGAGAGAAAACGGGGAATTACAGACCAGTTAGCCTGACTTCGGTGGTGGGAAAGATGCTGGAGTCAATTATTAAAGAGGTAATAATGGGGCATTTGGATAGTAGCAAAAGGATTAGTCCAAGTCAACATGGATTTATGAAAGGGAAATCATGCTTAGATACATAGAAAATAGGTGCAGGAGTAGGCCATTTGGCCCTTCGAGCCTGCACTGCCATTCAATATGATCATGGCTGATCATCCAACTCAGTATCCCGTACCTGCCTTCTCTCCATACCCCCTGATCCCCTTAGCCACAAGGGCCACATCTAACTCCCTCTTAAATATAGCCAATGAACTGGCCTCAACTACCCTCTGTGGCAGAGAGTTCCAGAGATTCACCACTCTCTGTGTGAAAAAGTTTTTCCTCATCTCGGTCTTAAAGGATTTCCCCCTTATCCATAAGCTGTGACCCCTTGTCCTGGACTTCCCCAACATCGGGAACAATCTTCCTGCATCTAGCCTGTCCAACCCCATAAGAATTTTGTACGTTTCTATAAGATCCCCTCTCAATCTCCTAAATTCTAGCGAGTATAAGCCAAGTCTATCCAGTCTTTCTTCATATGAAAGTCCTGACATCCCAGGAATCAGTCTGGTGAACCTTCTCTGCACTCCCTCTATGGCTATAATGTCCTTCCTCAGATTTGGAGACCAAAACTGTACGCAATACTCCAGGTGTGGTCTCACCAAGACCCTGTACAACTGCAGTAGAACCTCCCTGCTCCTATACTCAAATCCTTTTGCTATGAAAGCTAACATACCATTCGCTTTCTTCACTGCCTGCTGCACCTGCATGCCTACTTTCAATGACTGGTGTACCATGACACCCAGGTCTCGCTGCATCTCCCCATTTCCTAATCGGCCACCATTTAGATAATAGTCTGCTTTCCTGTTTTTGCCACCAAAGTGGATAACCTCACATTTATCCACATTATACTGCATCTGCCAAACATTTGCCCACTCACCCAGCCTATCCAAGTCACCTTGCAGTCTCCTAGCATCCTCCTCACAGCTAACACTGCCCCCCAGCTTAGTGTCATCCGCAAACTTGGAGATGTTGCCTTCAATTCCCTCATCCAGTTCATTAATATAAATTGTAAATAGCTGGGGTCCCAGCACTGAGCCTTGCGGTACCCCACTAGTCACTGCCTGCCATTGTGAAAAGGACCCGTTTACTCGTACTCTTTGCTTCCTGTTTGCCAGCCAGTTCTCTATCCACATCAATACTTAACCCCCAATACCGTGTGCTTTAAGTTTGTATACTAATCTCTTATGTGGTACCTTGTCGAAAGCCTTCTGAAAGTCCAGATACAACACATCCACTGGTTCTCCCCTATCCACTCTACTAGTTACATCCTCGAAAATTCTATAAGATTCGTCAGACACGATTTACCTTTCGCAAATCCATGCTGACTTTGTCCAATGATTTCACCACTTTCCAAATGTGCTGCTATCCCATCTTTAATAACTGACTCTAGCAGTTTCCCCACTACCGATGTTAGACTACCTGGTCTGTAATTCCCCTTTTTCTCTCTCCCTCCCTTCTTAAAAAGTGGGGTTACGTTTGCTACCCTCCAATCCTCAGGAACTACTCCAGAATCTAAAGAGTTTTGAAAAATTATCACTAATGCATCCACTATTTCTGGAGCTACTTCCTTAAGTACTCTGGGATGCAGCCTATCTGGCCCTGGTGATTTATCAGCCTTTAATCCATTCAATTTACCCAACACCACTTCCCGACTAACCTGGATTTCACTCAGTTCCTCCATCTCCTTTGACCCGCGGCCCCCTGCTATTTCCGGCAGATTATTTATGTCTTCCTTAGTGAAGACGGATCCAAAGTAGTTATTCAATTGGTCCGCCATATCCTTGTTCCCCATGATCAATTCACCTGTTTCTGACTGCAAGGGACCCACATTTGTTTCAACTAATCTTTTTCTCACATATCTATAAGATCTTTTGCAGTCAGTTTTTATGTTCCCTGCCAGTTTTCTTTCATATTCTATTTTCCCTTTCCTAATTAAGCCCTTTGTCCTCCTCTGCTGGGCTCTGAATTTCTCCCAGTCCTCTGGTATGCTGCTTTTTCTGGCTAATTTGTACGCATCATCTTCTGCTTTGATACCATCCCTGATTTCCCTTGTTATCCACGGATGCACTACCTTCCCTGATTTATTCTTTTGCCAAACTGGGATGAACAATTTTTGTAGTTCATCCATGCAGTCTTTAAATGCCTTCCATTGCATATCCACCGTCAACCCTTTTAGAACTAATTGCCAGTCAATCTTGGCCAATTCACGTCTCATACCCTCAAAGTTACCTTTCTTTAAGTTCAGAACCGTTGTTTCTGAATTAACAATGTCACTCTCCATCCTAATGAAGAACTCAACCATATTACCAATGTCACTCTCCATCCTAATGAAGAACTCAACCCAAGGGGGCACGCACAACAAGACTGCTAACTAACCCTTCCTCATTACTCAATACCCAGTCTAGAATAGCCTGCTCTCTCGTTGGTTCCTCTACATGTTGGTTTAGATAACTATCCCGCATACATTCCAAGAAATCCTCTTCCTCAGCACCCCTGCCAATTTGATTCACCCAATCTATATGTAGATTGAAGTCACCCATTATAACTGTTTTGCCTTTGTTGCACGCATTTCTAATTTCCTGTTTGATGCCATCCCCAACTTCACTACTACTGCTAGGTGGCCTGTACACAACACCCACCAGCGTTTTCTGCCCCTTAGTGTTTCGCAGCTCTACCCATACCGATTCCACATCCTCCAAGCTAATGTCCTTCCTTTCCACTGCGTTAATCTCCTCTCTAACCAGCAACGCTACCCCACCTCCTTTTCCTTTCTCTCTATCCCTCCTGAATATTGAATATCCCTGGATGTCCATGCTTGACTAGTCTTCTGGAATTTTTTGAGGATGTGACAAGTAAAATGGATGAAGGGGTGCCAGTGGATGTAGTGTATCTAGACTTTCAGAAAGCCTTTGATAAGGTCCCGCACGGGAGACTGGTGAGTAAAATTAGAGCACATGGTATTGGGGGTAGGGTGTTGACATGGATAGAAAATTGGTTGGCAGACCGGAAGCAAAGAGTAAGAGTGAACGGGTCCTTTTCAGAATGGCAGGCAGTGGCGAGTGGAGTGCCGCAAGGCTCGGTGTTGGGGCCGCAACTGTTTACCATATATATTAATGATTTGGAAGAGGGAATTAGGAGCAACACTAGCAAGTTTGCGGATGACACAAAGCTGGGTGGCAGTGTGAACTGTGAAGAGGATGTTAGGAGGTTGCAGGGTGACCTGGACAGGTTGAGTGAGTGGGCAGATGCAGTATAATATAGATAAATGTGAGGTTATCCACTTTGGTGGCAAAAACAAGGGGGCAGATTATTATCTCAATGGGGTTAGGTTAGGTAAGGGGAAGGTGCAGCGAGACCTGGGTGTCCTTGTACACCGGTCACTGAAAGTTGGCGTGCAGGTACAGCAGGCAGTGAAGAAAGCTAATGGAACGTTGGCCTTCATAATAAGAGCATTTCAGTATAGGAGTAAAGAGGTTCTTCTGCAGTTGTATAGGGATCTGGTGAGACCACATCTGGAGAATTGTGTACAGTTTTGGTCTCCTAATTTGAGGAAGGACATCCTTGTGATTGAGGCAGTGCAGCGTAGGTTCACGAGATTGATCCCTGGGATGGCGGGACTGTCATATGAGGAAAGATTGAAAAGACTAGGCTTATATTCACTGGAGTTTAGAAGGATGAGGGGGAATCTTATAGAAACATATAAAATTATAAAAGGACTGGACAAGCTAGATGCAGGAAAAATGTTCCCAATGTTGGGCTAGCCCAGAACCAGGGGCCACAGTCTTCGACTAAAGGGGAGGTCATTTAAGACTGAGGTGAGAAAAAACGTTTTCACCCAGAGAGTTGTGAATTTATGAAATTCCCTGCCACAGAGGGCAGTGGAGGCCAAATCACTGGATGGATTTAAGAGAGTTAGATAGAGCTCTAGGGTCTAGTGGAGTCAAGGGATATGGGAAGAAGGCAGGCACGGGTTATTGATAGGGGACGATCAGCCATGATCACAATGAATGGCGGTGCTGGCTCGAAGGGCCGAATAGCCTCCTGCACCTATTTTCTATGTTTCTATCTATGTTTCTATGACCCTTGATTATGTTGGCTGTTTTGGTCGGTGTAAATAGTAAATGGAGGGAGGCCAGTTTGTGTGATTTTCTGAGCTGCAACCATAACGTTGCAATTATTGCTGCATTGGCAGTGCAGTTGCCAAAACAAGCTATGATGCCTCCTGATGGGATGCTTTCTATGTACTAGTTTGTTTCAACAAATCTAAATATTCCTTAATGTCATCAAACCCTTGACAATGAAATCAAATTCAGTGTGATTTTGGTATTACAATTTTATTTTTGGCACATTATCACTGGTAAGTGGAAGCTACACATTTAAAATCCACTGCTAAATGAAAATGGACATCTTGTCAAACTCTTGGATCATTGTGAGGACCATCTTAAAAGGCTAGCAACTCCTAAGTCTTTGAGTATTAGTCTTGGTTTCTAATCCTGAGCTAAATGTTTATGGGTTCAAGCCACATTCCTAATTAAATACGTAATTGGAATTGTCATTTTTATGCAGTGCCAAGGAAGTATAGTTGGATATGCCCCTTCTGCCCTTAGGCCCATTGATTGCAGTCTTAACAACAGCCAATTATTTGATTAAATAAGACACTTTATATTAAGTGAGAATATTAAAAAATATATATATATATAATTAATTAAAAAAAAAATCCAATAAGGTGGACATAAACAATAAAAAGAGGGATTGACGTGAATTGCTTTCCAAAAATGAATATTATAGAAAAATAGGTGCAGGAGTAGGCCGATCGGCCCTTCGAGCCAGGACCGCCATTCAATATGATCATGGCCGATCATCTAAAATCAGTACCCTGTTCCTACTTTTTCCCCTTATCCCTTGACTCCTTTAGCCCTAAGAGATAAATCTAACTTGAAAACATCCAGTGAATTGGCCTCCACTGCCTTCTGTGGCAGAGAATTCCACAGATTCACAACTCTCTGGGTGAAAAGGTTTTTCCTCGTCTCAGTAGACATGTAGACATTAGAAGGGTTGTGTAGATTTACTCCACGCAAGCCTCTTGCAATAGCTTCTTAACAGGCTCTGCCACCATTGATCCCACTCCCCACAGAACACCTCTTCTCTGAAGAAGGGACCAGACCCGAAACATCACCTATCCATGTTCTCCAGAGATGTTGCCTGACCCATCGAGTCCATGTCGACCATTCACATCCATAGTTCTATGTTATCCCACGTTTGTATCCAGTGCCTATATACTTGGGGCAATTAACAGAGACCAATTAACCTACAGATCTGCACATCTTTGGTATGTGAGAGGAAGCCGGAGCGCCCAGAGGAATCCCTAACGGGAAATGTGCAAACTGAACAAACAGTACCCGTAGTCAGGATTGAGCCCCCAGTCTCTGCTGTTGTGAGGCAGCAGCTCTACCAGCTGCACCACTGTCAAGACAAAATGCCTCAGACAAAATGGCACAGAGATTGCACACAAACTGAATGTCTGGATCTTCCTGGTATGTTTAGGATGAGGAATGAATCTAGCAGTTCGCCAAACTGACATTCAGTGACGGGGTCAGAACTGGGATTGCTCTGCATCCAACCTGACCTGACTCGCAAATTAGGGTACAAGAGACATTGCAATATTTTTGACATACTTTTGAAACACAAAATCCCATGGGGTACACAGCATTGAAATTGAAATGTTTCTACAAGTGGGGGAGTCTTGAACAAGGGGGCAAGGTAGCAAACAATTGGAATTTCTTATTGTAGGTGTTGGTGAATCATTTCCAGAATTCTCTATTCTAGAGGGTTGCAGATGTTGGATTTCTGGAGATAAATGGAGGATGTAGTTACATTTTCGAAAATCATATGGCTGAGTGCTGGGTAACTGGCATGTGAGCAAAACAACCATGGTCCCATTGAATGGTGAAATGTCCTGCTGCTCCAAATTTGTTTTTATTAGCTTGATATTAATTTGAGATTTTGTGTTTATTATTTTGTATTTATTTATATTTCAATCTGTGACAACTTTGCCAAAAGTCAAAGCAATGCCTCGGCGTCAATTTCATTTGGGATCTTGCTTATGCCGACCAACCTATTCCATCTACACTGGTCCCACCAAACTGCGTTTGGCCCATATCCCTCTAAACGTATCCAATCCATGTACCCCATCAAATGTTTTTTAAACACTGTGATAGTACGTGCTTCAACTACCATCTCCGGAACCTCGTTCCTTACACCACCACCTTTTCTTTTAAAAAAAAAGGAGCCCCTCAGGTTTCTGTTAGATCTCTCTCCAACCCCTCTCACCGTAAACCTATGTTTTCTTATTCTTGATTCCCCTACCCTGGGTAAAATATGTGCATTGACACTATCTATTCCTCTCATGATCTTATACACCTCTAAGATCACCCATCCCTCATCCTCCCGTGCAAGAAATAAAGTATAACCTCTCCCAAAAGCTCAAGCCCTTGAATCCTGGCAATGTCCTTGTAAATCTTCTCTGCACCCTTTCCAGCTAATGTCTTTCCTGTAACAGGGTGACCAAATTTGTAAATGTGACCACACCAAAGTCTTATACAATATTGTTAATAATAATATTGGCCACATGAGCAAAGCAGACACATTTTTCAAATAACTTTTGACATCTTTAAAAATCTAAAGATGCCCAAGTAACTAAAGCAAAAGCAGCAATTTGCAATGTTCTGCATTGTAAGAATAATGTGTGTTGTGAATAGTATTCAAAAGCCTAATTGATGGCATTCATAAGGGAACCCTCATCTGATCATATTATGCAAATATTCAAATAATTTTTTAATGTAAATTCTGCGTGTTTATCTTCTGTAAATGGTAAATAAAATTCACTATGAGTTATAGCAAATAAAGATAATGATGAGAGATTTTACTTTAACGCCATTTGTTTTTGTGACAGCATGCAAATCCTGGCCAGTCTGGGCCATTTTCGGCAGCATCTGTCCACAACAGCATTCCAAATCCGACCAGTCCTACAACAGCTACTTTGGCTGGTGCAAACCGCGGGCCCACCAGTCCCACAGTTGCTACAATAGAGCTGATTCCTTCAGTCACAAACCCGGAAAATCTTCCTCCACTTCCAGATATCCCGCCCATTCAGGTCAGTGCCATTGTTTTGAATTAATAGCCTTTTCTGCTATTTTGATTTAGAAACATAGAAACATAGAAAGGTGCAGGAGGAGGCCCTTCGAGCCATTGTAACTATTTGTAACAATATCAGATAATAAATGTGTAGACAACAACAAATGCAGGAAATGACATTTTGCTTCCTTTTTCCTCTTCCTTTATAGAACCTTAATTATGACTTTAACCTATCAAGCTGTAATATTAGGAAAGCTACAATTATGCTCAATTTATGATGAAGATCAAGTTAGCAATTTGCTTGCCGTTTCATTTGTTTTGTGGAAGAGGAAGACCTTCATGGTTTATATGGAGGGACTATCCCAAAATCTAAGAATCCGTTAGGCAGGTACATGGATAGGACAGGTTTGGAGGGATATGGAGCAAACACAGTCAGGTGGGACTAGTGTAGCTGGGACATGTTGGCCGGTGTGGGCAAGTTGGACGGAAGGGCCTATTTACAATCTCTATGACTATGACTCTATTAATGTTATTAAGGGTCTGGCCAAAGGTCCACAACTCCAGCAATCTTCATGTCATCTGGTATCATCATCATTTTATTCCTCTCCCCCGTGAGTTCATCTAGCTATACTGTCTTTAGTATTTCTCTCAAATCTTCCTTGCTGTAACATGTACCATATTCTTGCTATTCATTGTGTAGAACAGTTCCTCCTATTGGATTTATCTGTGATGGGTTGTGATTTAGGGCTATCGTCACTATAGTATTTTATGGATCACATTCATTTTATGAAATATGTTAATTAGTACACCCTTTCTCAGGAAAAGAGCTGCAGCCTTCTACATTTGTAGATAAATTTCCCTTCAGACTCTACTGTGTATGCGTGTGGTACACCAGCTGCACAGCGGCTAAGAGGAAAGCGCTCCAGAGGGCTATTGACAACGCCCAGAAGATTATCGGCTGCCCTCTCCTCACCTTGGAGGACCTACACAGTTCCCACTGTCTCAAAAAATCCCAGAAGATCATAAAGGACATTTTCCACCCCGGTCACTCCCTGTTTGAACTGCTGCCGTCAGGCAGACGGTACAGATCAATGAGGACAAGGACAAACAGACTCAAAAACAGTTTTTATCCCACAGCAATAAATACACTTAATGTAGCCACCAAATGAGTACAGGTGTGCTACACACCAAAGGGACTGTGAAATCGACAGAAGAATGTGTTCTTTTTCATGTTATTTATTTTAGTTGTTTATCTTAGACTTTTGCTCTAAGAAAATGTGTGAATGGTGCACTGACTGGTTGGCATTTCTAATTTCGTTGTACATGTTTACATGTTATAATGACAATAAAGTATTAATTAATTCATTCATTCATTCATTATCCATTTGATTTGTGGTTGCTTTTATATCCCATATTATTTGCAGACAAGAACTGTACTTCAAATGTACACTTGCTTCTTCAATGGATCTGATTTATTTAGGTCAATGTCTCTTAAAATTCAAGTTATTTTTCATGGTATTTGAAGTAGGCCATTTGCTTCCTTTAGGCTCTCCATATGCTGAATTCAATACTAATCTGTGAAGTAACTCGGTGTACCCACCTAGTATCCCTTAATACTTCTGGTTAACAAAAAACTTCATCAATTTCAGTATAAAACATTTATAATTGGTTACTTGCTATTTGCAGCAGGGCTTTCCAAATTTATTTTCCAGTTTGCATTTAGGAGTGTTACCTTATTTCATTCATTGAAAGACCTGATTCAAATGTTCAAATCTGTGCCCTAAACTTCCCAACCAGACAATAGAAAATTATTGATTTCCATTAAGATCTTGTAAAGGTTGTATCTATTCTCCCCTTCTATGCAATACAGTAAACTCCCTCTAACCCCCAGAACAAGGATGATGCATATTCATCAGAATTGCCGATTCTTCACAGCATTTTCTGTTATGTCCCAGACACTTCATGTAGTCTCCTCTTGTAATTCAACATTGGACTCCAGGGATAGATACAAAATGCTAGGGGGGTAACTCAGTGGGTCAGGGAGCATTTCTGGAGGAATGGGTAGATGACATTTCGGGTCGGTGCCCTTCTTCAGATAACAAAATGTCCCTGCTTTTGAAGAAGGGTCCCAGCCTGAAACGTCACCTATCCATTTTCTCCAGAAATGCTGCCTAACCCATTGAATGACTCCATCATTGTTTGCCTATCTTTGGTATAAACCAGAATCTGCAGTTCCTTTTTTTATTACAATTGGACTCCATGTATCTTTCTGAATCTACTCTGAACTCTTAAAGGGCCAGTATGTCCAATTGGGTGCAGTTGTTGTCACGTTTGAGGGTTTATAGTCATTCAATATGTCACCCAGGAAATTCATGTTTTCCAGTTCAGTTTCGTTTATTGTCATGTGTACCGAGGTACAGTGAAAAACGTATTGCTTGCTAACCAGTCAGCGGAAAGACATTATATGATTACAATCGAGCCATTTACAGTGTACAGATACATGATATTGGAATAACGTTTAGTACAAGGTAAAGACCAATCAAAGATGGTCTGAGGGTCACCAATGAGATAGATAGTGGCTCAGGACTGTTGTTAAAGAAGGAACTGCAGATGCTGGAAAATCGAAGGTACACAAAAATGCTGGAGAAACTCAGCGGGTGCAGCAGCATCTATGGAGCTACACAAAAAAATGCTGGAGAAACTCAGCGGGTGCAGCAGCATCTATGGAGCTACACAAAAATGCTGGAGAAACTCAGCGGGTGCAGCAGCATCTATGGAGCTACACAAAAATGCTGGAGAAACTCAGCAGGTGCAGCAGCATCTATGGAGTCTGAAGAAGGGTTTCGGCCCGAAACGTTACCTATTTCCTTCGCTCCATAGATGCTGCTGCACCCGCTGAGTTTCTCCAGCTTTTTTGTGTACCTAGTGGCTCAGGACTGCTGTCTGGGTGTGGTAGGATACATCTCCATATTATTCCTATATTAATTTTGCATGCCTGTTAATCAGGTGATCAGACACAGTTGTGATCGGAGTGGGGTAATCTATTTTGTGATAATAAGATAAGAAAGGTGGTTCCTAGAACTGCTCTCAGTACTCTGTGTGGTCTGCCATGGTTTTGAATAGCAGCAACAGAATTCCTCACTTTCTAGTTTACTACAAAGGCCATTCTATAAACTTTTATTATTTTCTTCACTAATTTGTGATTTTTTTTTAAATTGATCTCTCTATGTAGACCCCCAAGTCTCCTTGAATTTTCACCCTGTAAATGTTTATGATTTAGCGAGCATTTTGTTTCCTCTTCAGTTCAAGACCCAATAATGGTCACATCCGTGTCTGTTCACTGAATTCATATGTAATTTTTAGAATTTAACCAACCACTGCTGTCAATGGAAATCCTAATATTAATTAAAGGTAATGGCTTAATCAATCAGTGAAGACTGACTGATCTATGCCCACTGTTCACAATAGCAGCTTGATTTGTGTACTACCTGTGTATTGAAAAATAGTTACTCATTTGCTTATTTGTTCAATACTCTGTGCACAGCTGGATGATGCTGGATCGAGTACCTTGGATAATCTTTTGAGTAGATTTATCTTTGAGAGTCACCACCACCCCCCACTGCTACCTCCATCTTCCTCCAGTTCAAATCCATCACCTGGACCCTCAGCACCATCCCCTGGACAAGCAAGTAAGGAAATAGAACGCTTGAAATGGACATACAGATATTCTGAAACTGGAAAAAACGATATTTACATACTTTTCAAATTAAATGGAACTTAGTATTTTGGAAATAATAATAGGAATTTAATATCTAATTTGTTAATTATTACATGCATGTTGAAATACTATGCCTAGAAAACAAGGTGGTGGAAGACACTTAGTAGTTTCAAAAGAGAATTAGGTAATTATATGAAAGATGGACATTTTCAGGGACATGGGAAAATAGAGGGGAGGGGGGGGAAGCATTTGTATAACCCTTAAATTGTTAAAATTAAAATTGTAGGCTTGTGGATATGTGAAAAGAGCTGCCATAGGAACTATTGGGGGTGGGTGCAATTACAGCATTTAAAAGACTTTTGGTCAGGTACATGGAAAGGATTAAAGTGATATTGGCCAAATATAGGCAAATGGTACTATTTTGGGTAGGCATCTTGGTAGGCAAATGGATGAGTTGGTCCACAAGTTGTGTTTCCTTACTACAATTAGTTTCATGGTAATTAGTCCACCATGTGGCATCCTGTTAAGTAGCTGATAAAAAAATAGCCAGACAAGGGGTTATCAGCATCAGAATCACACTTTATTTGCCTATAATTGACTTGATTCTAGGAAGTGGACCAATAGATAATGTGATAGTAATTTCTTCAGCTTGTTAAGTACCTTTTTAGGGAAAACATTGCTCAGTGCAATAAGATCTTCATAGAATATATAATCTGCCATATTATATCGATGTATTTTTGCATTACCTAAAATTTCAGAAGCCTTCTTCATGAACACTTCCACATAAAGATCCTGTTCATCATTTATTTGCTTTTCTCATGTTACAGCAGTCAGTTTCACTGTAATTAGTCCACTCAATGCAATCTTGTTACGGTAGCTGATAAAAGATAGCCACGCAAGAGGTTATAATGAATCCCAGACATTCCATTCAGATCCTCCCATAGCAATTAATTTTAGTGGAACTGCTTGCATATGTTATACTTGAGGACTGCTTGATTTATAAGTATTTATAAGTAAGATGGAGCGTGACACGGTTAATTCAGAGACAAGGGTCATGAACTTTGATGGTATGAGACGGGAATTGGCTAGGATAGACGGGCAAATCCTTATTACTATAAAACTCTGATCTTGGATGTGTGTGTGTGTGTGTTTATTTGTTTGTGTGTGATCACATCTACTCAAAGAAACGACGCGCTGACGGGAACATTTTTACATATTCCGGTAGAGATTTACCTCTTAGAAAATAAACGAGCTGATGACGTCACAATGGGTCTGCTCGCACGGCCTATGCGTACTGTTTTCCACACACAGCCTGTTCCGCACTGATTTCCACAAACTGCGAGTGACGTCAACCCCCTCGACTCGCAATCCTTTTATCGGCCTGCATGCTCGCAGTTGGCCCCGCTCGTTCGGCCGGCCGCCCCACGCTCGGGGTCCTTGGGTCCATGACCACCCGCTCGGCTGCGGCCTCCCTTGATTCCACATCCGCCCACAGCCCTCTCTCTGTCTCTGCCCTCGAGCAAACCAACCCTCCCCTGTGACGACCCCTCCCCCCGGCTCTGGATTGAAGCCGCTGAACACGCAGTCATTTGGTTGAAGCCCGCCCCGCTGCCCGCTCCCCACTACCCCCCTCCTCTCTCCCTCTCCGTGTCCCTCTCTCTCTACCCTCCTCCCTCTCTAGCCACGCCTGCGAGTTGGGGGTTATGCGTGAGTGGATAGGGCGGGGGGTGGGGTAAAAGGAGTGAATGAATAATATTAATATAATGGGGGTGGTTAAGTGCGTGGAGGTGGTTAGTGCAGGGTGGGGTTGGTTTGTGTGTCTGTGTATGACACCGTAGGCCGCCCCCTCCCCCCGCAACGACGTGTTGAGGGGACGGGACCCAACGGGTCTAGTGATACTTAAAGGGTTGACAGTGCATATGCAATGGCAAAGATTTAAAGATCGCATGGATGAATTACAACAATTGTTCATCCCTGTCTGGAGTAAAAATATAACGGGGAAGGTGGCTCAACCATGGCTAACGAGGCAAATTAAGGATAGTGTTAAATCCAAGGAAGAGGCATATAAATTGGCCAGAGGAAGCAGCAAACTGGAGGACTGGGAGAAATTTAGAATTCCACAGAGGCCAAGGGGGTGGATTAAGGGGGGTGGGGGGGGGGGAGCGCATGAAAGAAAGCTTAGGGAGACAAAAATGCTGGAGAAACTCAGCGGGTGAGGCAGCATCTATGGAGTGAATAAGCGACATTTCGGGACGAGACCCTTCTTCAGACTGAGAAAACTGACTCTAAAAGTTTCTTTAGATATGTAATAAGGAAAAGATTAGTGGACAAATGTAGGTCCCTTACAATCAGACAGGTGAATTTATGACGGGAAACAAAGAAATGTAGAACAGTTAAACAAGTACTTTGGTTCTGTCTTCACTAAGGAAGACACAAACAATCTCCCAGAAACACTAGGGGACCAAGGATCTAGTGTGAGGGAGGAACTGAAGGGAATCCACATTAGTCAGGAAATGGTGTTAGGTAAACTGTTGTGACTGAAGGCAGATAAATCCCCAGGGCCTGATGGTCTGCATCCCAGAGTACTCAAGGAGGTTGCCCTAAACATCGTGGACACATTGGTGATCATTTTCCAATGTTCTCTTGACTCGGGATCAGTTCCTGTGGACTGGAGGGTAGCCAATGTAACCCCACTTATTAAGAAAGGAGGGAGAGATAAAACGGGGAATTATAGACCAGTTAGCCTTATATCGGTAGTGGGGAAGATGCTTGTCGATTGTTAAAGATGTTATAGCAGTGCATTTGGAAAGCAATAACAGGATAGGTCAAATTCAGCATTTATTTATGAAGGGGAAATCATGCTTGACTAATCTTCTGGAATTTTTTGACGATGTAACGTAGAATGGATAAGGGAGAACCAGAGCATGTGGTGTATCTGGACTTTCAAAACGCATTTGACAAAGTCCCACACAAGAGATTAGTATGCAAAATTAGTGCACATGGTATTGGGGGGTGGGGGGGGTAGTTTATTGGCATGGATAGAGAACTGGTTGGCAGACAGGAAGCAAAGAGTAAGAATTAGCGGGTCCTTTTCCGAATGGCAGGCAGTGACTAGTGGTGTGCTGCAAGGATCAGTGCTGGGATCCCAGTTATTTACAATATATATTAAGATTTAGTCGAAGGAATTAAATGTAACATCTCCAAGTTTGCAGGTGACACAAAGCTGGATGGCAGTGTGAGCTGCGAGGAGGATGATATGAGGCTGCAGGGTGACTTAGATAGGTTGGGTGAGTGGGCAGATGCATGGCAGATGTGAGGTTATCCACTTTGGTGGCAAGAACAAGAAGACAGATTATTATCTGAATGGTGTCAGATTAGGAAAAGGGGAGGTCCAACGCGACCTGGGTGTCCTTGAACATCAGTCACTGAAAGTAAGCATGCAGGTACAGCAGGCAGTGAAGAAAGCAAATGGCATGTTGGCCTTCATAGTGAGAGGATTTGAGTATAGGAGCAAGTAGGTCCTACTGCAGTTGTGCAGGGCCCCGGTGAGACCACACCTGGAGTATTGTGTGCAATTTTGGTCTCCTAATTTGAGGAGGAACATTCTTGCTATTGCGGGAGTGCAGCGTAGGTTAATCAGGTTAATTCCTGGGATGGCGGGACAGACATATGATGAAAGAATGGATCGACTGGTCATATACAGTGCCCTCCATTATGTTCGGGACAAAGACCCATCATTTATTTATTTGCCTCTACTCCACAATTTGAGATTTGTAATGGAAAAAAATCACATGTGGTTAAACTACACATTGTGAAATTTTAGTAAAGGCCATTTTTATACATTTTGATTTCACCATGTAGACATGAGAGCAGTGTTTATACATAGTCCACCCCATTTCAGGCCACCATAATGTTTGGGACATAGCAATGTCATGTAAATGAAATAAGTTATGTTTAGTATTTTGTTGCATATCCTTTGCATGCAATGACTGCTTGAAAACTGCAATTCATGGACATCACCAGTTGCTGGGTGTCTTCTCTGGTGATGCTCTTTAGCATCTTCAAGCAGATGCTCTTTAGCCATCTTTAGCTTATGCTTGTTTTGGGGGCTAGTCCCCTTCAGTTTGCTCTTCAGCATATAAAAGGCGTGCTCAATTGGGTTCAGATTATGTGATTGACTTGGCCACAAGAATTGAAAAAAAAATTTGATTAAAAAAAATCCTTTGTTGCTTTAGCAGTATGTTTGGGATAATTATCTTGTTGTAAAATGAACCACCAGCCAATGAGTTTTGAGGCATTTGTTTGAACTTGAGCAGATAGGATGTGTCTATACACTTCAGAATTCATTATGGTACAGAGCCTGTCCCACCAGCATGCGATTGCATGCGTCTAACGCGACCAAACGTGGTCGCTTGAGGCATACGGCCGCGCGGGGCCGGTCCCACTTCCAAGCGCGGAGGCGTATGGAGTTGTGCGGGGCTGGTCCCGGTCCCACTTCCAAGCGCGGAGGCGTATGGAGTTGTGCGGGGCTGGTCCCGACATCCTGGCTCCGAAAATCCTGCACTGTCCGAAAATTCCGCGTGCCAACGGCCTGTCTGCCCGCAGGCGCATTGAGGGCGTACGCAGCATCTTGACGGCATACGCCTAGCGCGTGGCGCTATGACGTCACCGCCCGGCGTGCCGTTGCGTGATGACGTCACCGCCCGACGCCGTGCGACGTCCAAATTCAGTCGGCCCGCCTCCTGCCCAGCTGATTGGTGAGTATGACGTAAATTACGTCACGCGCATACTTACCGCGTACTTACCGTGAACTTAGCGCGAACTTCGCTTCCGTTTGGTCGTGCCAAACGCATTCAACCTCATGCTGGTGGGACAGGCCCTTACTACCTTCAGAAGTTGTATCATCAATGAAGATAAGTGAGCCAGTACCTTCAGCAGCAATACATGCCCAGGCCATAGCACCCCCACCACCATGTTTCACAGATGAGATGGTATGCTCTAGATCTTGGGCAGTTCCTTCTCTCCTCCATACTTTACTCTTGGCATCACTTTGATATAAGTTAATCTTCATCTCATCTGTCCACAAGACCTTTTTCCAGAACTGTGGTTGCTCTTTTAAGTACTTCTTGGCAAACTGTAACCTGGCCATCCTATTTTTGTGTCTAACCAGTGGTTTGCATCTTGCAGTGTAGCCTCTGTATTTCTGTTCATGAAGTCTTCTGCAGACAGTGGTCATTGACAAATCCAGACCTGAGCAATAACAAACGCCTGTGAAGCCTTGTGTCCCAAACATTGTGGTGCCGTGAAATGGGGGGACTATGTTTAAACAGCTGTAATTTCTACATGTTGAAACCAAAATATATAAAAATCGCCTTTAATAAAATTTGACAATGTGCTCTTTAACCACATGTGATTTTTTTTCTGTTACAAATCTCAAATTGTGGAGTACAGCGACAAATAAATAAATGATGGGTATTTGTCCCAAACATTATGGAGGGCACTGCATTCACGGGAATTTAGAAGCATGAGAGGGGATCTTATAGAAACAAATAACATTTTTAAGGGATTGGACAGGCTAGGTGCTGGAAACATGTTCCCGATGTTGGGGGAGTCCAGAACCAGGGGTCACAGTTTAAGAATAAAGGGTAGGCCATTGAGGACTGAGATGAGGAAAAACTTTTTTACCCAGAGAGTTGTGAATCTGTGGAGATCTCTGCCACAGAAGGCAATGGAGCCCAATTGACAGGATGTTTTCAAGAGTGAGTTATCTATTGCTCTTAGGGCTAACAGAATCAAGCGATATTGGGAGAAAGCAGGAACGTGGTACTGATTTTGGATGATCAGCGATGATCATATTGAATGGCAGTGTGGGTTTGAAGGGCCGAATGGCCTACTCCTGCACCTATTTTTTATGTTTCTTTGTTTCCAATTTACAAATTCAGAATCAAATAAGCCTGCTCTTCTGAGTGGAAAGAATTCACATTGTATTTCAGTACACAATGTTGATTAGTTTGAATTCCTAATATGAACCTGTACCTCCTCCTTGGTAAAATAAAAATGCCTATTGAAATGCGTTACCTTTGCTGGCTTTCATTTTTTGGCCACCAAAAAATAAGTATACCATGCCACAAACAGCTATGGCAACATGAAAGGAAGCCACGTAAGTTGAAACCTGCTGACTTATTCTTTTCATAATCCGTTTTGTAGTTTAACATCGAACAGTACAGCACAGGAATAGGCCCTGCCGGCTACAATGTTTCTGCTGACATGATGTCAAGTTTGGATTGTCCATCAATGCCTCTTGTAATGTTATATTCTTCCATCTGACTCCAAAGACTCAAATTCTATTTCCTCCAAAGATGTACAGGTTTGTAGGTTAATTGGCTTGGTATAATTGTAAATTGTCCCTAGTGTGCAGGATAGTGTTAATGTTCGGAGGTCGGTGCGGAATCGGTAGACCGAAGGGCCTGATTCCACGCTGTATCTCTAAACTAAACTGACGGTCCAGGGAAAATAATCCAAGGTCATCTAAACTCTCCTTGTTGTTCATACCCTCTAATCCAGGCAGCTTTCTGGTAAATCACTTAAATTGTAAATCTCTCACAGCCTCTGGTAATCAACACCTTTTCCAAAGCCTCCACGTACTGCATGCAATGAGGTGACCAGAACTGAGCACAATACTCCAAATGCAGCCTAACAAAAGTCCTATCAAGCTGCATGTCAGTGCCTGATTCCTATACTCAAATCCCAACCAATGAAGGCAAGCATACCACATGCTCTCTTTACTATTCCATCTACTTGTGTTGCTGCATTCGGGGAGTTTTGGACTTGGACCCCAAGATCCCTCTGTACATCGATGCTATTAAGGGTCTTGCCACGTATACTTTCTCCTTGCATTCAACCTCCCAAAGTTTAACACCCCGAACTTGTTCGGATTAAACTTCATTTGCCATTTCTCCACCCAGACCTATAGGTGATCTTTATCCTACTTTAGCCTTTGACTGCCTTCCTCACTGTCTCCCAAATTTTGTGTCATTTGCAAACTTACCAACACCACTAAATCTACGACTAGATTCTTATTACCATGATGGTGTTATTTTTCAACTTTATTCAAAATATATTATTGGAACAATCTTGTTTTAATCTTGTTTCTCAGACGGTAAAACTAAAAGCATAGGATATGTGCTGCATAATTTGAATCTCAAAACCTATTATGGCAACTTGCTCTTTGGGGCAAAATCTAATTTGGAGAGTGAAATGGACTAAAACGGTTATTAAATTAAATGTTGAGTTATACTGAAATATAAATGTTTAATGACAAGTTAAGGACATTATTTGAGAATTACCAATTGATGACATTGATGCGTTAACCTTTAATGATACTGATCTTGGCACAATGCCAAAGCTAAGGTGGAAAGAATTGGGCAGCATTGACTCTTACACATTGATATACCACATCCATAAGGACATCTTTCAGTGCAGCTTTGTCATTCATATCAGAATCAAAATGGCAATGCAATCTGAAAGCCGTCCGTTTTCTGTGAAGCACATGACTTTCTGATTCTCCATTAGTTATGCTTGCAGCTAATTCATGGCTTCTGTTAATAATTGAAACAATGTCCAATTTTTTTCAGTTGCAGCATACCATAGCTCCCATACTCCAGTGAGACCGTCGAGTACCTCCAGTACTGGTAGCAGAGGCAGGTAAGTTGTTTGAAGGTTTCAACTTGTCAGTTCTTCTTTAGGCTGAAATTACCTTGGCTTTTTCAATCTTGACATCAGCCTCCTGAAAATAGCCTTTGCAACAAGTTCATTTCCTGAGAAACTGAGTTAATGTTGGAATTTTTCCCCATGTTATGAGAAAGATTGAACTTGAAACAGGATAATACTGCCTATTTTAATTTTGGATCATATCAAGGCGGAGAAAAACTCAGATACCAGGATTTGTTATGGATTGTGCAGGTAGAGTTTGACGCCAATTTAATCAAACTATAAACTTTTGTGATTCTTTTTGCGTCTTTCGTTGTGCCATAGTTAATTATCGTGGCAAATTTATTTCCCTCTACCCTGTTTACAGGGTACGCCAGAAGCAGACTGAAATTTGACTTGTTTAAGTTGTTTATAAAAAGAGCAAATTGATGTTCTGGTTTAGATCTTTCTGCAAAGAAGAGCACAATTGAAGGTGTGATATCACCCAACGTACTTTATTTTTAAATGTGTAATGTCATAGTTATATTACTGTAACATGGTTAATATTAATTTCTAATTGCTCATGGTTTGTTGCAGCTGCAGTTCTTCTGGTAGAGCTCACTTAACAGAGAAGGGAATCTCTGTTTTCCGGACAGACTACATCAAAGTGAAACAAGAACCAGGCACAGAGGATGATGTGTGTAGTTTTTCCGGAGTTTCTGTAAAGCATGAGCATTTGGAAGATGGCCGGCGAAGTGCTTGCATGGTAAACCTCAAATACTCAAGATCACGCATCTTTTTATAGTGACAAGAATATGCTTGACAATTAAGGTTAAGGCAGCAGAGTCATTTTGTGAGCGCATGTTTTGTTAATATTAATGTGTTGCATTATAATGTAAATTATATTGATTAACCATTAACTTGCAGAAAGCCTATTGATGTATTGCAAACTTATCTAATATTACACAGCAAAGTTATTTTACGAAAGTGTGCCAGTTTGCTGTTGACTTTCCTGAGTATCAAATTTTAAAAATATTTTCAGATAGCTGGTGGTGCTTATTTCATTGCAGTAGTGTGTGACAAAACTTCAGGAAAAATACAGAAAATTGTCATGGTAGTTTTTAATTGTCTGAAAGTCTCTTATTGTAATTGTATCTGATTAATTACCACCTCGAGCAGTAGATTCCAGAAAACAACCATTCGGTATTTTTTTCAAAACCTTATCCCTCAGATCCCCTAAAAATTCCTACCTCTCACCTTAAACCAATGCCCTCGTGTTTTGGATATCCATACCTGTGGTGACTGTCTACATAAGCTATGCCTTTTATAATCTTAGACTTCTATCAGATCACGCCTCGACCTTCTTTCCTCCAGGAAACACAAGCCCTGCCCATTCAATTTATCTGCGACTGAAGTTCTTCAATTCAGACAATATTGTGGTGAATCTCCTCTCGTGAGTGCAATGGTATCCTTCCTATAGTGTGGCGGCCAATACTGCACACAATACTCCTAAGTTCAGCCTAACGTTCTGGCAGAACCCTTCTTCAGCATGTTTTTGGTGTGTAAACCAGTATCTGCAGATCCATGTGTCTCCTGAGTTTTATAAGATTGCAACATAATCCCCCAACCTACGAAGGCCACCATCCTATCAACTTGTATTGCCTCTTTTAGGAAATCATGGACGGGTACACCGAGGTCTCTGTTCATTGACGTTCCCGGGGGCATTATCATTTATTGTATATGTCCTACTCCTACTTGACTTCCCAAATGTATGACCAAGCTGCACCCCTCCTCCAACAAACCTCCTTGGGGAAGTGGCACGAATCTACAGAATTAATGAGAAACTGATCAACCTGTGGCAACTATTACAGAAGTAGTCACCCAAGCTTCAGTCATCGATTTGCAGAAGGCAGAGGGAACTTGTGTTGATACTCACTTCTAGGCCGAGCTCCAAGATGTTATTGACTTGTTTTTTGAAGTATATAAGATGTTGGGCATTGCAGTTCACATCAAGACCAAGATCTGTACCCACCTGTGCACCACATTTCCTTCCAATGATAATGATTCAAGATTATGGAAGAAGAGGATGACTTTCCGTTTCTTGCGAGGCATCTCTTGACAACAGCACACCATGATAAAATTTGCCACCACTTTCAATGCACCAGCATAACCTTCGGTTAATTGAGGAAAAGGTATTAGAAGGTCAAGGCCTGCGATATTTGCCAGGTAGCAGTGATTCCTGCCCGTCCCTGTGCTTCTGATACCTGGACCACTACAACAGGCATTTCAAGACAGATATATGGAGGAATGATTTAGAGGGATGTGGGCAGAAATGCAGGCAAATGGGCCAGACTGGTTGGAATGGTTAGGTTTGACCAAGGGGCCTATTGACATGCTGTATAATTCTAACTCTGATTTAAGCCGTTGGAAAAATGCGACCAATACTTTCTGCCAAATACTTCAAAATTATTGGGAGGAAAAGAAATCAAAATGCAGTGTCTTTTCCCAGGTTAACATCTTTAACACATGGAACCCTAATCCTAAGTTGGCCATATTGTTCATGTTCCCAACACCACACTTCCAGAACAGATGCTCTGTTCCCAGCCCAGTGTGTCAGAAGATAGCAGGCGGACAGAGACACGTATTCATGCATGTTCTCATTGCTTCCTTGAAAACATGCGTCAACCCCACTCTGTTTGGGAACCTCTGGGACATGACAGCAGAAAGAGGATATGGTTGAGTGTGCACCGAAACCCCCTATGAATGACAAAAGGAACACCACCGCGCAAACTAACCACGTGCCCACTTGGTCTGCCAGCTCGCTACCCCATCTATGGAAGATTCTGTGGTTCTTGCATTGATCTCGTTAGCCATTTCAGAACCCACAAAATAGGAATGGAAGCAAGTCATCATCAATCCTGAGGGACTGCCTGAGGTGCAAAATCCAGCTGGACACGAATATAAATGATTATGTTATTCGGGGCAGATAACTAAATTATGGGATCCAAAAACTACTGCCGCGATTGTTGGTGGAAATTCTACTTTTGGCTCTATCTGAAGACATTATTGACTGACAGGAATCTTTGCAAACATCAGAGATATATTCTGAGATACAATTCCAATTTACTGTTCTCTCTTACACTGCATTTATGTATGAGCAAATATGCACTGCATAAATATTACTGTTCCTTTCGTCACAAACCGCCTTGATTAGATTTTGTTGAAAAATAGTCCACCAACAAATTGAAGAGGCTATATTTTTGAACTGCGTGGGTCCAAATAACTAAGTATTTGCTGTTAATGTTCCCCTTGTACAATTTTTGGTGAGCAGTAGAAAAGAGAGACTAAACGCTCTCCGCAAGAAAGATGGGAATCGGAAGCAGTGTTCATCTGGGGCAGGATTACTATTTCTCAGGACAGACTTGGGAATGGCAAGTGAAAACAGGTTCACTTCCTACATATTTGGACAGGGAATGGAGTATGGGCTTTAGAAACCTCAGTGTAGCAATGGGACACAAAATTAATTTAGACATAAAATTAGTTTGAAACATTTGATGAGAAAATAATTCACTTGCAAACTTCCTTCAAATTTAGATGAGCAGTCCAGAAAGCAGCTTGACGCCACCTCTTTCCAACAACTTGCATTCTGAGAGCGAGACTGATATTGAAGGGCTTCGAAACGTAGAAAATCATGTTAAGATTGAATGCTCCGACAGGACTGGAAGCTGCAGACAATTGGGTATTACCTTTAATGGAAAGTCTCCAATCCGCAACTTTACACATCGTTCACCACGTGTTGGAGGTGATAACAACAACAATAAGGATGATGACCCGAATGAAGATTGGTGTGCAGTGTGTCAGAATGGAGGAGATCTGTTGTGTTGTGATAAGTGCCCAAAGGTCTTCCATCTGGCTTGTCATGTACCTACACTTCTCAATTTCCCCAGGTGAGTCTCGTCATTACATTTCTTTCTGTGGTTATAGCAATACATCAATGTTTTTCAAATATCCAGAAGTGTGCTTCCTGGTAAAACAGCATGAGTTTTTTTGTGGGCTTTCTGCAACTTGCTGTTGAAGCATTTGCAGAGTAACTGCTGATGGAATTGCTTTAATCATCCATGTGTACTAAAAGTCGCAATAGATTGCCATCAATAACTAGTGTAAGAGAACTGCAGATGCTGGTTTAAATCAAAGGTAGACACAAGACGTCTGAAGAAGGGTCTCGACCCAAAACGTTACCCATTCTTTCTCTAGCTGCCTGTCCCGCTGAGTTACTCCAGCATTTTGTGTCTGGCATCTAACTTTTTTGGCGCAGTTTAATGACTGTCCACAGCTTGCAAGGAAAAATTGATCCTTCAGGTTGTACAATTTCATACTCTAAGGAGTCTGGTATAGAATCATCAATTTTGCAAAGCATATTGCAAGCAGTTGGTCTGGATTAGTAAGAGTTTGTTTTATAGTTGCGATTTCTAGAAATATGCAGGTGCACTGGGTCTATATTTGTGAGCACCGGCAGCCAGGCTCAAAAGCACAGGCAGCCAGTCTCAAACCTTGATAAAAGCATTCCAGTGATAATTCTCTACCAGTGATGATTCTCATGACAGTCTTCTTATCAAGTCCACATCACAAGATTAGAAATTGTTCAGCCAGAGCTGAACACACTTCTCGGCATCTGCATACAATGGCGTCTTGCGCTTCTTGTGCGCAGTGGTGGAAAGATTGGTGGAAACAGGGCTGTGACGTGAACACTTTTTCCTTGACCCCCTCATGAGAGTGATTTGATATTTGATCATAATGGCCAAGCTGGAGAGCAACCTTCTACGGTGCTTCTCCTAGTCTGGATCCATTCGGTACCTGAATAAGGTGGACCTTGTTACTAGAATCTCCAGAACCTAAAAAACAAATTATCCATATGACAGTAAACAATAGGTTATCATAAGGTGATTGGTTCCTTTCTTGCTATTGTCTCTCCTCCACTGCTTCTTTGTGAACTTTTGGGTTTGTTCAAACTTCAATTATAATTTGTATAATTTATATTACTGCATTATGAACTTTTCCAAGTATTATGTACAAGATGCATTTTGGAATTTGGGGTCTGTTTGAAGCTAGCTGCAAACCTGCCAAATACTGGTATTTGATCCACACAACTGAATGATTGTAGGTTGCATCATTGACCTGCATCATAACATTCAGTTGCTTGGTGTATATGTATATCTAGTTTTATTCCATACAATTTCCCTTTCCCATTAGGAATGAAACTAGATGTTAACAATCTGTCAGATGGTAACTATAAACACAAAAAGGGAGCATCCTGATTGCAAAGCCTAGACTTCCTCAATTAACATGCATCTCACATTCTTTCTCTGATACAAGCATGGTCAACTAATAATAGAATCTTATCAGCCTTCATAAATGGTTAGCATTGTATCCATTGCTGAAGGCAATTGTTGCCTTCAATTTACCAATCTAATTTACGTTAACATGGGAAAATGTGCACTTGTCATTCTCTAAAAACGAGTTTGTAAAAATGGTTAAGCCTGTATTTAAAAAGGTTCTCAATTTCTATTCATATTTTAGTCATGTATTGAACTAGTTGATAAACTAACTCCAGTCCATGCGTTGTGGGTTTATTTTCCATACAGTACACTGTTAAACTTTTCTGTGGGTGCAAGGATGTTGTGCATATGCTATGTTTCTGGCCTTTTTAAAAACTGCCAAATTTGTTTTGTGCAAAGGTGGGGTGGAACAACTACTTGGCACAATTAAATTATTTATCAAGGACTCCTAATTTTTTATCCCATTGACTGGTTAGGCTTAGTAAGTTAGTCTGCTGGTACTACTAATACACGCACTTATAAATTATATGACAAAATGAAATTTTAACCCTGGATTTTCTTTTCTTTTCGGAATTAAGTGGGGAGTGGATCTGCACGTTTTGTCGTGACCTGTCCAAGCCAGAAGTAGAGTATGATTGTGATAATTTGCATCACATAAAGAAAGGGAAAACTGGCCCAAGCTTGGCCCCAGTTGACCAGAGGGTGAGTTACATTAATCTGTATCTGTCTTTCTGTCTTTTTTTTCCTACCTCTTCCCTCCTCCCCCCTCCCCTTTTGTACCCCATATTTATTGCAGCATAATGGTGTTGAATGGGCAGTGAATAATGGTGTGGATTTACCATGATCGCCAAGTTGTTATTTTTTTTTACCAAGGAACCTGATACATGTGAAGGATATAGAACTGAATATCACCTTGAGTATATTGATGCACCTTGATAAAGTATCAGGCTGGATAAGATTTAGCTAATGGGGGAAGAGAACACAATGTATAATGTTAGAATTAGTGCTGTGAGAATCTGGGTTAATTGGGGAATGCCCAGGAATTAGCACTTACACTCTAGTTTATACTTTACTAGACTAAGTGGGACCCGTTGGGTCCTTTTTTCACGCGGGAGGGCTGGTCCCCCAACTCAATATTCCACACCACCACCAATTCCAATATTGGTGGCCAGTGTGGGGGGGGGGGGGGGGGCTTTCTAGATGGCTGGTATGGGTGCTGTGGAGAGACTGGTTTCCAGAGGGCTAGTATGGACATTGTGGGCCGAATGGATTCTTGGACTCACAGTTCAGCCACTCACGGCTGGTGGACTCACAGTTCAGTCACTCACGGCTGGTGGACTTATTTCAGTCACTCGCGGCTGGTGGACTCATTTCAGTCACTCGCGGCTGGCGGACTCACAGTTCACTCACTCGCGGCTGGCGGACTCACAGTTCACTCACTCACAGCTGGCGGACTCAGTTCACGCACTCACGGCTGGCAGACTCAGTTCACTCACTCATGGCTGGCGGACTCAACAAACAAACACACACCCACACACACACACACACACACACACACACACACACACACCCTCCATCACTCCCTCCGTCCCTCCATCACTCACACACACCCTCCATCACTCACACACACACTCCATCACTCACACACACACACACACACACACACACACACCACACACACACACACACACACACTCCCTCACACACACACACACACACACACACCCTCCCCACACACACACACACACACACACACACACACACACACACACACACACACACACACACCCTCCCTCACTCACTCACACACACACACACCCTCCATCACTCCCTCCCCTCCCTCCCTCCCTCCATCACACACACACACACACCCTCCATCACTCACACACACACACACCCTCCCTCACACACACACACACCCTCCCTCACACACCCTCCATCCCTCCCTCCCTCCACCACTCACACACACCCTCCATCACACACACACACACACACACACACACACACACACACACACACACACACACACACACACACACACACCACACACCCTCCCCCTCCCTCACTCACACACACACACACACACACACACACACACACACACACACACCCTCCATCACTCACACACACACACACACCCTCCATCACTCCCTCCCTCCCTCCATCACTCACACACACCCTCCATCACACACACACACACCCTCCCTCACTCACACACACACACACACACACACCCTCCCTCACTCCCTCCCTCCCTCCATCACTCACACACACACACACCATCACTCACACACACACACCCTCCCCTCACTCCCTCCCTCCCTCCATCACTCACACACACCCTCCATCACTCACACACCCACACACACCCTCCCTCACTCACACACACACACACCCTCCCTCACTCACACACACACACACACCCTCCATCACTCCCTCCCTCCCTGCATCACACACACCCTCCCTCACTCACACACACACACACACACACCCTCCCTCACACACACACACACACACACCCTCCCTCCCTCACACACACACACTCCATCACTCCCTCCCTCCATCACTCACACACACACACACACACACCCTCACTCACTCACTCACACACAACACACACACACAAACACACACACACACACATCCTCCATCATTCCCTCCCACCCTCCATCCCTCCCTCACTCACACACACACACACACCCTTCCTCACTCACACACACATAGACACACCCTCCATCACTCACACACACGCTCCATCACTCACACACACACACACACACACACCCTCCCTCACTCACACACACACACACCCTCCATCACTCCCTCCCTCCCTCCATCACTCACACACACCCTCCATCACTCACACACACACACACACACCCTCCCTCACTCACACACACACACACACACCCTCCATCACTCCCTCCCTCCCCTCCATCACTCACACACAACCCTCCCTCACTCACACACACACACACACACCCTCCATCCACTCCCTCCCTCCCTCCATCACTCACTACACACCCTCCCTCACACACACACACACACACACACACACACACACACACACACACACACACACACAACACACACACACACACACACCCTCCCTCACACACACACACACACACACACCCTCCAACACTCCCTCCCTCCCTCCATCACACACACACCCTCCATCACTCACACACACCCTCCCTCACTCACACACACCCTCCCTCACACACACACACGCACACACACACACCCTCCCTCACTCACACACACACACACACACCCTCCATCACTCCCTCCCTCCCTCCATCATTCACACACTCCCTCCCTCACTCACACACACACACACACACACCCTCCCTCACTCACACACACACACACACCCTCCATCACTCCCTCCCTCCATCACTCACTCACACACACACTCCATCACTCACACACACACTCCATCCACTCACACACACACACACACACACACACACACACCCTCCATCAACCCCCACACACACACACACCCCCACTCTCACACTCCCTCCATCCACACACACACACCACACACAACACTCACACACACTCACACACACACACACAACACACACACACCCTCACTCTCACCACTCCCTCACACACACACACACCCTCCATCACTCACACACACACACCACACACACACACACACACACACACCCTCCCTCACTCACACACACACACACACCACCCCCACCCACCCTCCACACACACCCTCCCTCACTCACACACACCCTCCCTCACTCCCTCCCTCACTCACACACACACACACACACCCTCCCTCACTCACACACACACACACCCTCCATCATTCCCTCCCTCCCTCCATCACACACACACCCTCCCTCACTCACACACACACACACACACTCCCCCACTCACACACACACACACCCTCCATCACTCCCTCTCTCCCTCCATCACACACACACCCTCCCTCACACACACACACACCCTCCCTCACTCACACACAAACACACCCTCCATCCTCCCTCGCCCTCCATCACACACACACACACACACACACACACACACCCTCCCTCACTCACACACACACAGACACACCCTCGATCACTCCCTCCCACCCTCCATCACTCACACACACGCTCCATCACTCACACACACACACACGCACACACACACACACACACACACACACACACACACACCCTCCATCACTCCCTCCCTTCCTCCATCACTCACACACACCCTAGCTCACTCACACACACACACACCCTCCATAACTCCCTCCCACCCCTCCATCACTCACACCACCCTCCATCACTCACACACCCTCCATCACTCACACCCTCCCTCACTCACACACACACACACACACCCTCCCTCACACACACACAGACACACCCTCCATCACACACACACGCTCCATCACTCACACACACACACACACACACACACACACACACACACCCTCCATCACTCCCTCCCACCCTCCATCACTCACACACACACACACACACACACACACACACACACACACCCTCCATCACTCCCTCCCACCCTCCATCACTCACACACACACACACACACACACACACACACACCCTCCCTCACTCACACAGACACACACCCTCCATCACTCCCTCCCACCCTCCATCACTCGCACACACCCTCCATCACACACACACCCTCCATCACTCACACACACACACCCTCCATCACTCACACACACACACACCCTCCATCACACACACACACACACACACACACACACACACACACACACACACCCCTCCATCACTCACACACACACCCTCCATCACACACACACACACACCCTCCATCACACACACACACACACACACACACCACACACACACCCTCCATCACACACACACACACACACCCTCCATCACTCACACACACACACCCTCCATCACACACACACACACACACACCCTCCATCACTCACACACACACACACACACACCCTCCATCACTCACACACACACACACAAACACACACACCCTCCCACTCACACACACACACAAACACACACACCCTCTCACTCACACACACCCTCCATCACTCACACACACACACACACACACACACACACACACCCTCCCTCACTCACACAGACACACACCCTCCATCACTCCCTCCCACCCTCCATCACTCGCACACACCCTCCATCACACACACACCCTCCATCACTCACACACACACACCCTCCATCACTCACACACACACACACCCTCCATCACACACACACACACACACACACACACACACACACACACACACCCTCCATCACTCACACACACACCCTCCATCACACACACACACACACCCTCCATCACACACACACACACACACACACACACACACACACACCCTCCATCACACACACACACACACACCCTCCATCACTCACACACACACACCCTCCATCACACACACACACACACACACCCTCCATCACTCACACACACACACACACACCCTCCATCACTCACACACACACACACAAACAACACACACCCTCCCACTCACACACACACACAAACAACACACACCCTCTCACTCACACACACACAAACAACACACACCCTCCATCACTCACACACACACAAACCACACACACACACCCACGCACACCCACACACACACCCTCCATCTCACATACACACACACCCTCCATCACTCACACATCTGGGACATATGGCAGTAAAACTCTTGACTATACTCACGCCCGACTTCTGGACTGAGCGTGGCCTTGAAGTCAGGTCCGACTTCTGGACTCGGGTCCGACCTCTGAACTGAGCGCGACCTCTGGCCTGACTGCGACTTCCAGACTCAGCCACGGCTTGTAGACTCACAGTTTACTCACTAACGGCTGGTGGACTCACAGTTCTGGACTCAACTCTCACTCACGGCTTCCAGGCTGACTGACTCACGCCTGGCCTCCGGGGCTTTATTCTACTCTTTCCTCCCCTCCCATCCCCCCGGAAGGGGCGTTACCTTCATGGTGACTGACAGGCAAGAAGACCAATCTGCTGATCTCACGATTTTTGAAACCTTCATAACTTTTCTAATATTTCACCGATCGGAACAAAACTTGGTGGCTTGGAGCAGAGGAGAACGGTGAGTATGGTGGTGAGAAAAATTCCTAATGATATAGGGTAACGTTTTTGCGCAAATTTAATTACAACGCAGTGGTCAAGATGAGAGTTTTAGTAATAGTATAGAAGATAGATAGATATCTAATTATAATGAAATGAATATTATCTTTTTTCAGTTCTTCTTGTAGTCGGTAGATAACTATAGTTAAATTGGATGGATTCGGAAATTTTATTCCCACACAGAACTCTGTCTCGTATTACTTCAGCCTCTTAAATGGGAATTTTCGAACATTGGATATTGAGAAAAAAGGCGGAAAATTAAATTGAGATAAAAGGATTCAATCCTGACTTCCAGTGCTGTCTGCGTGGAGTTTGCATTTTCTTCCTGTGGGAGCATGGGTTTTCCCTCCGTCTTCAGTTATCTCCCACATCCTAAAGATTGTTATTTGGCCACTGTAAAGTATGCTTGGTGTGCAAGTGAGTAGAAAAATCTGGGGGAGTCCATAGAATATGTAGAGAATGTGATTAATGTAGCATTTGTGTAAATATGTAATTGACAATCTGTGCAGATTCTGTGGCCGAAGGATGTGTTTCCATGCTGTAACTCCCTGAATGGTAGATAATGCTCAAGGAGTCAGACATCTTAGAACTCTGTTTTTAATTCTCATGTTAGAATCGAAATGGTCAGATTTATTCAATTCAATTACAAACAGAGTTCCATATTACTTCAATTGCGTGATGTGCAGACTAATATAGAACTCGGATTTTAATTCACTTTTTTTCAACCTTTTTCTCTTATTTTTCCCTTATTTTAGAAGTCAGAACGTCTCTTATTATATCTGTATTGTCACGAAATGAGCATTGCATTCCAAGAACCCGTTCCTAACTCTGTAAGTATCACTGGCGTAGAGTTTTATTCAATTTCTGAAGTGCTTATTTCTGAAATGTTATGTAATTTTCCATATTCTTTGTGCCAGATCTGCGTTTAAAATAACCATATTTTAAAAAACGTTCTAGAAATAATTCAGCAGTTTACGCACCATGTGAGTTTTCAACATTTTCATCATTTTGGGTTGATGACTTTTTAAGTTGAGAATCCACAACATTTATTGAGAGTAAATGTGACATTTTACTCCATAATAAAAGTGTGCACCAATGTAATAATGAGGTGCTTCTGTATTGCCCTCAGTAGCTAGCACAAAATAGAATGCCCAATTTCTGACACCTATTTACAGGCACTCCCAAACTTGTTTAATAGGCAACTTGTGTAAACAATTCACAATAGGTGGGCCTATTTCTTGAATTACTATTACATCCACATTTGTAGAATCATTTTAAAGCAATGTGGACAGAAACCACTGATTCTTCCTGAAACATTTTCCTTGGCAACACTACTTTGAAGGATGGAGAATCGGACAAGTTTAGCCAAGCCCGGATTTGCAGCCATTGGTCAGGATCCAGCGGGTTTGGAGAGGTGGGGCGAGTGGCTTTTACTGTGATCCGAGGGCTTAATAAAAGTAAGGAACATAAATTTAGCAACAGGAGAATGGTGACATCATAGTATAAAAGCATTGCCCGGGCTCGATGTTCTTCCAGTTTTGGCCACTGGCGGTGCGACATCAGGAATGCGGGCGATGGTGACATCATAGTATAAAAGCATTGCCCGGGCTCGATGTTCTTCCAGTTTTGGCCACTGGCGGTGCGACATCAGGAATGCGGGCGATTGTGCACCATCTGCGCACCGTCCGATTGACGAGGCTATTCATGCGGCTCGCGTTGTAACCTTTGACTGAAAGTACTTTCTTCAGGATGCCACCACTGATAGGACATGTTCGGTCACCTCACCTCACACCAGTTGCCACTGCTTCCTGTTGCTGTCTCTTTGTTCACTCCGCCGCTCTTCCTCCACTGTCTCGTCCTCCTGTCGCTTTGTCCACTCTGCTGCTCTCCCCTCTGCCGCTGCCTCCTCCTCCCCCGGAGTCGTCGACATCTTCGGAAGATGTCGGTGACTGCAGGGGAATCACAGGAAGAGGACAAAGTGGTGGCCGACAGGAAGAAACGGCAGCTGGTGAGAGGGGAGGGAGTCTCATGGTGACCAAATGCGTCCTGTCAGTGGCAGTGGTCTGAAGAAAGCGCTGTTGGCCAGAGGCCTCAACGTGAGCTGCAATGGTTTGGTGCAGACCAGCAGCATTGGCACCTGGTTTTAAGGCGAAACGACACAAATTGCTGGAGTAACTCGGGTAGCATCTCCGGAGAATGTGGGTAGGTGACATTTTTGGATCAAATCAGCCTGAAGATGGGTCTCGACCTGAAACGTCGCCTACCCATGTTGTCCAAAAATGTTGCCTAACCTGCTGAGTTACTTCAGCACTTTGTGCCGTTTGTATATTGACCAGCATTTGCAGTTCTTTGTTTCTACCTAGTTTTAATGTGATTCTGACGTGTAAAAATCTGACTTGCATAAGGGTTTACGGAATGTAACCCTTATAGGTTGGGGAGTGTCTGTATATATTTATCCTCCGTGTCTAGATCCTGAGATGTGTACTTGCTAATTTTGGTACTGCATCTGGTACTAACATTTCTCTAAAGGGAGATGGTGTACATGATAAATTATTCAATACTTAACAAAAATTAAGTTTATTTCATTACTCATTCAATCATGACTTCATCTCTTCTTTCTGTGGACAGTAGCTTGCAGCATTTACTTTGTAAGTGCAGGTGTATTTGACTTCATCTCCCTGAGTTGCCATTTATCATTTGAGCCTACAAGGGAAGATTTAACGGGCTGCATTGCCAGTTATATCAATTTACCCAACAACTTGTATTTTCAAGCAAAGGCATTGTGATGAGAAGATGCCTACTCACTGACTTAAACCTTGTAGACTTTAAGAATATTTTTAAGTTAGCGGTACTTGGATTCTTGAATAGAAAGTGAGTGAAAGTTGTATAGGGAGATGGATGTGTGGAGTTGAAATTTCACTGATTAGCTATGATTCGATTAAATGGTGAAGTTGACTTGAGAGGCTGAGTAGCCTACTACTGTTCAATCGTGTTATTGTTTGCTCCCCATTCCTGTTTATGCTCCTTCATAAAATATAAAAAAGATAGCACAAGAACAGGCCCTTCAGCCCACAATGTCTATGCCGAACATGATGCCAAGACCAACTCTTATCTGCCTGCAGGTAATCCATATCCCTCCATGCACGGTATATGCCTATCCAAAAGTCTCAGTCACTATTGTATCTGCCTCAACCACCATCCCTGGCAATGCATTCCAGGCATTCGCCACCCTCTAAATATAAAACAAAACATGCCCTGCACATCTTTTTTAAACTTTGCTCCTCTCACTTTAATGCTATGCCCTCTAGTATTTGATTTTTTCCTTCCTACGAGAATAGCTGTGACTGTCTACTCTTTCTAAGCCTCTCATAATCTTATATACATCTATCAGATTTCCCAGCAACCTCCGGTGTTCCAGAAAAAACACCTCTACACCCTCTCCAAAGCCTCAACGTCCTTCCTATAATGGGGAGACCAAAAATGCAGGCAATATTCCAAATGCAGCCTAAACAAAGTGCTATAAAGCGGCACTTCCTGACTCTTATAATCAATGCCTTGACCTGTGAGCAAGCATATCATGGGCCTTCTTTACAAAATTGGATGTTATTTTCCTCATTAAATCTTAACTGTCGCACAATCTAAGCAATTCCTCAGTTTCTGGTGGACAGCTGGCAAATGCCTTGCAGTTTCAAGCTTGTTTGTTCTCCCATACAGTGTTAAAGTATTGGGGAGTTTTGGACTTGGACCCCAAGATCCCTCTGTTTGTCTGATGTGGGCCTTATTGTTATAACACAATTCATTTTGGAACTAGAGAAACACTAAAAGATTACTTTGGAAATTGGCAAGCAGAAAAAAACTCTTGAAAATAAAATGTTTCCCCCATTGTTTCTTAAGAACACGGCTGCTACTCTCACTGCGGGAGACTGTAGAACTTGACAAGCATCGATTCTTTTGACACCTGTGCAATATTCTATTAAAATAATTAGCATACAGCCTTCAGTATTTTTAGCTTGCAGTAACAAAAATCAACTTCATTATTACAAAGACCTTCATTTTTGAATATTCCACAGGGAAAAACAGCTTCATTATTGTGAATCTGAAACTCTCTAGCCCCTAACCTTCTCTTTCCAATTGATACAATTGGTTTGATAACCTGATTTTCTGCAGCACAAAGTTTCTGAGGAATGCAACTTTTGAGTTATAACATACTACCTGTATGTGGAATTATTTGTTATTAAGGTAGAGACCAAGCAATCAACTGTTGTTCCCATGTTATCTAATTTATTTCTTGTAGTTCCTTCCTCTGAGCTTGTGGCAGCTTACAGTATTCACCACAATCTTTTATCCCACCTTCCAGGTGTCCCATGCTGGCTCAAATCATTCAGGTATTCTCAAACATCCATCTTTGCAGATGACCTCATCATATTCAACGTGCTTGTCCTTGAGTCCCTGGATATGATGTCACTTCCCAATCCATGCCCATCTCTTGTACAATTGATTCTCTTTCCCAGTGGACATTACTTTAACCCATTGTACAAATTGCATTCTTTGATTATGACTCATGTTTTTCCTCCTTTTTATTGACTACGCATCTTCGATTGTCAACACAGTGCAACTCTTATCTAAAGTCCATTCATACCTGTTTAATTATAACTGGAGCAATTGATCTGTAGGGTTGTGGCATTTATTCCTTCAGATTGTCCTGAAACTCCTGTTATTTATACACTAACATGATGTATGCTGATGAGGGGTCAGCATCCCTTCTCTTTATTACCATTTATGATGCATGCATTTTCATTATTTTGTCAACCTCCTATCTGACAATTTCAGGATGAAGGGTCGTTTTCTTCAGCTGATCAGACTCTTGCAATGGCTAGTTGCAATTCTAGCCCTAACCAAGCTTTTATTGTGTCTTTCTCTACCGCTATTAATCATTACAGTGGTCACAACTTTAAAAAATGTTCAACAGGGTTTATAGTGGGCAAATGGAACCTGTAAAACACAAAAGGCTGGAGGAACTCTTGGGAGCAAATGCGACAGTCGAAGGAAGTGAGAGTAAGGGATAAGTAACCAACAAAAAGACAGACATAGCTGGGGCCTATGGGCATGCCCATGGCTACACCTTGACTTGAAGGAAGTGAGAGGAGTCAAAGAAGTTGTTATGGTGAGGACCAGTTCTGCTAAGCAGAGGAGAGTGTCAGTTGAGGGGAACTGAATGTGTTCCTGTTCAAGGAAGAACCAAGAGGCCGAGGAAGTGGAAGTTATTGAAGTGTATTGGATGAAGGTTGGAAGGAACTGGACGGAGGGGAACAGGTAGGAACAGTGGGTTTTCTAGGGCAGCCCTAGTGGATTTTGGGAAGGAGAGATAAATGGGCAAAGTGCTGGTGGGCGCTATAAGGTTGGAGACTAGAGGAGATTAGCAGAGACAATAAGATTGGTGATGGTTGGGAGACAATGATCTCTTGTTGATCAATGGGGCAAGTATGAAGTGGCGTCGGAAAGCTAATGCCTAATCTCATTACGGTAAAGGTCAGTCTGATAGTCTACTAAAGCACCTCCCTTGTCAGTGAGTTTGATGACAATATTGCAATGTGTAGCCGGACATAATGCGAACTCCATCATTAAGTTCGCTGACGACACCACTGTTGGTGGACGAATTACAGATGGTGATGAGTCACAGTACAGGAGTGAGATCGACCGATTGACCAAATGGTGCCACACAACAACCTGGCTCTCAACATCAGTAAAACCAAGGAACTGATTGTGGACTTTGGAAGAGGAAGGATGAGGACCCACAATCCCGTTTATACCGATCATATGGCGGAGAGGGTCAAAAACTTCAAATTCCTGGACGTGCACATTTCCGAAGATCTTTCTTGGATCCAGCACACTGATGTAATCATAAAAAAGACACCAACGCCTTTACTTCCTGAGAAGATTACGGAGATTCGGTATGTCAACGAGGATTCTCTTGGACTTCTACAGGTGCACAGTAGATAGCACACTGACTGGTTGCATCGTGGCCTGGTTCAGCAACTTGAACGTCCAGGAGCGGAAAAGACTGCAAAAAGTTGTGACCACTGCCCAGTCCATCACCGGGTGTGACCTCCCCACCTTCTAAGGGATTTATTGAAGTCGCTGCCTCAAAGGCAGCCAACATCATCAAAGACCCACACCATCCTGGCCACACACTCATTTCACAATTGTCATCCGGAAGAAGGTACAGGAGCCTGAAAACTGTAATGTCCAGGTTCAGGAACAGCTTCTTCCCTTCAGCCATCAGGCTATTAAACACGACAACAAATAAGCTCTGAACTACAACGGACTATTGTTATTACTGCATTATATTTGTTCATTTATTCTATGCGTGTGTTTTTTTTTGTTGCTCTCCCGTTATGTACTATCTTAACATATTCTGTTCAGTTGCAGCAATTAACAATTTAATTGTCCTATCTGGGATGACAATAAAACACTCTTGAGTGAGCGGAGGGCTGCATATTTGGAAGGGGATGAGATTGGAGTGGGTCAAATAAGGAAGGTAGTGTGCCTTCACGACTTTTGTCCAATGACTGACATTCACCATCATGAAGTACTTTGAGAGACTGATGATGGCACACATTAACTCTGACCTCCACTTTGCCTTCAGTCACAACAGGTCCACAGCAGATGCCATCTCCCTGGCTCCACACTCATCTCTGGAACACCTAGATAACAAGGAGACCTACATCACACTCTCATTTATTCACTATAGCATTACCTTCAATACCATAATCCTATCCAAACATCTTCAAACTTCTGGACTTCGGAGTCAGCTCACTCCCCTCTACCACTGGATCTTTGACTTTCTCTCGAGATCACAATCAGTGAGGATAGGTGACATCTTCAAAATCCCCTTTTTCTTTGAAGTTTGACATTCAATACTAGAACTTTTTTTTTGATGGAAATAAAAAGCATTTGAGTGAGCCCAACATAGAACCACTTCATTTCATTCTTCACCATCAGTGTCTAATTTTATTTGGACACGATTGTAACCAAATTTTGCACTGAAGGGGAATCAACCTTTTTTTTTCTCTCTCTAGGTTCCTGATTATTACAAAATTATTAAGAATCCAATGGATTTATCCAGAGTGAAAATGAAGTTGCAGAAAAAACATTCTCAGCATTACCAAATGCCGAAGAGCTTTGTGGCTGATGTCAGGCTCATTTTCAAAAACTGTGAAAAGTTCAATGAAGTAAGTATAACATGAATTTGCACGTTTCAAATGCACCAAAATTTCCAAGTTCTCGTGTCATAATGCTGGTAAGCTTTTTCAGCCCTTATTAGTTGATTTTCAACACTATAATCAAGCTTGGACTCAAACTGCATAAAACGAATTTCAGTTGGAAACCAAAAATATATATAATACAATTTGATTCAAGACCAGCATTATTGAAGACTTTGGAAACAGAAACTGGCACACGAGGATAATGCCACACAAGTATAAAAGTTCACTAATAATACTAGATATTCATCAGTAATTTCAATTTTGACTACATACAAAATGTGGATTCAGGAAAATAAAATTGATAGCAACAGGCTACAAATTGGAAAGCAGATATTAGGAGCTAGCAGTGATTATAGTAGAAGGTAGGAAGTGATGGATCACAAAAAGCAATGCTGTAAGCCCCTCAGATGTAGAATCTAGAATTTGAGATAGAATATCAAAATGTGCACGTTAAATCTAATTTGGGGACGATCTGAACCGAAGTATAATAAAGTAATTTGCAAAGTTGCCAAATTTATCCAACTAAATGTGAGTTGTGCATTTTGGAAGCTAGCTGTAATGTGAAATGTTTCTTGATGAATTTGCATGATATGGATGTTGCTGGTGAGGTTAATGTTGTTCTCTTGAAGGAGTTTGAGTTGGTTCCGTGAATCTTTGTAGCCTATCAGGTGAACACGTTTCCATGATGCTTATAGGTACAGAGTTACAAGATTTAGGCTGAGAAACAAAGTAAGAATATTTCAAAGTCAAATATGATGTATGACTTGACAGAATCCTAGCAGATGGTAGTGATCCACATGTCTGTTGTCCTTTGGAGAGGTGGAAATGATGTGTCAGCAGCCAAAGTACATTGGTATTTTAATATTAAGTGGGGGTAAACACTAGGTACAATAATAGACTGCAAAGGTACTGTGATTAGACTACAATTCATATTCTTGGGTCTCCATACAAAAAGGATAAAGTACTGAAGAGTTGGAACAATTTACAACAATCGCAACTGAATTAAGAGGATGCGACAAGCAGTACTGCACAATTCTACATTATACATTGATCATTCATTGAAGTTGCAAACAAAATAATTAGATTATTTGGTTAATAAACACTTACCACCAAGGCATAAGCCCATCTCTACCTGTAATTTGAGTGTTGCTTTTAGCACCCTTATATGGGTAAAGCTGGAGAATCATTGAAATTAAAATGGATTAAAGGGTGCCGGATGATATGGGAGGGGACTTGTGGAGTTTGGCTGACTTAGAATTATTGGGATGAGTGACCACGTATGTTTTACATGTAATGACTTTCAACTTCAAAAGATTAAATTTGTAGCCTGTGTCCTGATGTAAAAAATTGAACAAATCTTGTGTTTTATTATCCTTGTATGATTGTGGTATTTGCTTGATATTTTGCATTTGTCAGCTGACTTGGGAGTAATAACTTTTTTGCAAGCACAGTCTTTGGCTAAAATAAGACAAGTAGCAGTTACCAAGCTTTCAATTTGGCAAAAACAAATCCAAAATAAATGTATAATGAAATTCTAAATTTGGCATTGTAGCATCAAGAGTTCTTTAAAATGATTAGATCTGTTTTAGCCAAATACATACATATATATTTATTCCTCCATACAATCTGGAATGCCCCAGTGATGCATTAACTGCTTAATTATTCCAGAAGTGTTTTTTGAGTTGGATCTGCTGGTTGTTTGTTGAAATGAAGCAATGTTATAAAACTGACTTCATCAGGTCTGATGGGCCACTAGTGGTTGCAGCAGACATGTTATTCTATGGTCTAAGTCAGGGGTCGGCAACCTACGGCCCCCGGGCCGAATGCGGCACGTAACCCGAAATCATCCGGCCCGCAGCCGTTTTTTTTCCTTCCGTAATTATCTGGCCCGCAGTCTTCCATCATCTCCGGTACCTAAGGCCACGGCGCCCAGGCGCGGTGAAGCTAGGACGCTTGCGCTGGCGGCCGCAATGGCGGAGCCGCCGAGCAGCGCCGAGCTCTGGCTGTAACGCATCCTGCGCAAAGTCGCCAGCACAGCCGCGCACCTTCTGTGTCTAGGCTTCACTGTCGGGATCAAAGATCCACTCTATGATCTTTGGTCGGGATTGGGGTTGTTAATAAGCCGGGAACGAGTGAGTATGAGTGGCGTCCTCGAAGGGGCGGGATCCATGTGTACACGTGATAGGTGTGGCCTGCCATCCGCTCACAGACATGTGTCCTGGCCCCTATGCAGAACATGGTTGCCCACCCCTGGTCTAAGTTGTCTTGATTAAATGTGATTTGATAGACTCCTTGGTAAATTTTGTTTGGCTCGGGTACAAGTTCATGTAAAACTACGGTGTGACTATTTTGACAAATCATAGCTCAAAGGTCTCCTTGTTTGTGCATGTACAGCTGTCTTAATGTCATTTTTTAAAATGTTGCTGGCAATGTAAAACTGAACTTTGCATAATTTCCATAACATTAAAGGATAACATTGTTAGCTTTACTGATTGGTTCTGGTACATGCAATAGTATTGTTTTGCAAATCACCATGACCTTCTCTCCGAGTTCTGCAATTGATCATTAGATGTACTTTTCCTGCAACATCACATTTTCCTGCATTATACTCAATTCACCATGTATTCACCCATTCCCTAATCTCTCTTTATCCCTTTCTAGACTCTTTAATTCATTTTCTTACATATCTTTGTGATATCAGCAAACTATTAGCCAAATCTTTGACAGTTTTATCAATTATTTACATTAAAGTGTAAAATGCTGTGAAATTCTGACAAGAGTAACTCATTACATCTTGCCAACTGTTTATCCCTTTAATATTTTACTCCAAGACAGCCAGTTTGTTCATGCCACTGTTACATCCATATGCACATGTACTCTCTAATGTTTTGTACTGATTTGGTTCTATCTGAGCAAGATTGGCGATTTTTAATGTTTGTAAAATTGACAGGCATCTTGATTAATTATATAGTTAGTGGATAAATTTTGGAGATATAGAGTCCTTTTGGGTATGTTTCTTAATCTTTTGTTCCTGTAGTCTTTTTCATTTGTTTGGTGTAGTTCCATATGTGATGCACAAAATAGCTTCCTGTAGAATATTCAAAGTGTGGACACAACATTATTCCAGATTAAATACAGTGGAAAATCTTTTTTCCTTGTCCAGCATTTCCATCCTTCAGCCTGACAAACATTATCAGAGCTCCAACCAGTATTCTCCGCGTTATCTTCAGTTTTCTCCCCTCGGTTCAGTAGTAGTAGTAGCTAGTGTAGTATTCCGCACGGTATTTGCACCATGACAAATTGCCATAATGTAGATTGCAATAGGCTCGTTGTGCTCCTCCTTAATGCCCAATTTGGATTGTAATGGTACTGGATGTTTAGAAATAAAGGAAATTACTGAGGGAAAGATGGTTCCTTTGACAAAATCCAGCTCACTGAACACTAACCAAGAGCTGGATTTCTGCATTGCAGATTTCAATATGTTTACCTGGTGGGAAACTGCCATGATTTTATTTAAGGTAGACACAAAATGCTGGAGTAACTCAGTGGCCAGGCAGCTTCTCTGGAGAGAAGGAATGGGTGACGTTTTGGGTCAAGGCCCTTCTTTTGACTTTATTTAACATTGTTATTCCATGATGAATACACAATCTTCCATTTCTTGCAAGATTCGTAACAAATAAAAGAACAGGGTTTACACAAACAGCGTCTTTCTAGCAATGTATGCTCTTATTTTGATTTTACACTTTGAGCATGATCTTGTGTTGCAGAACGTGTTCACATATTTTATCTAGATTGCATGTTTACATATGAAGATAGGGTAAGTGAATAGAAAGTGAGCATGACATTTACATCCAGTTGTTGACCAATTATATTAAACTACTACATTATTTTACATTCGTAACAGATTGGTCCTTAGGAAAAAAGATTACCTTTTTTCTGCGGTGCAAATAGATATGCACTTAACAGGGTAAACTATACAGATATTAAGGAAACTTTTTGATGTTTATCTATTTCCGTGCAACATAAAACAAATTTATGTTATGAATTTTATTGTCTCATAAAGGTTACCCTATTACCTGGGGTTCAAAATGGTCCTCAAGCCTTCATGGGGACCAAAGAAAGGGAAATGAGAACCAAGGTAAAACATAACCCCTGCTTTTGACAGACCTGTTATTTTCTCTGCAGTCTGTAATCAGTTGAATTTTGTTGTTTATATAAATTCAAATATGACACATGGTGGATGAGAAATAAAGATGTAGGACATCACCAAGGCGCAACAGAAAATCTTTCTTGCATTAGCCACTGCACTTGAATCAGATCAAAATCATAGTGGATTTTCACTTTGGTTTAAATTCAGGGAGCAGGATAAGACTAATGGGCCAAGGTCTGTGTCCTACTCTCTGCATCTTATGCATATGGACTTTAGTTGTCATTGGTTGGCTTTGTTAGTGGAATGGCTGGTGAGAAATGGGATGTAATGGTGCTGCAGATGGGGCTTATTTAGTCTTATGCTTAGTGGAGTAAAGGGAGCTTTGCTGTTGATATGGAATTCTTTGCATGATCTAGAATTGCTTTTTGGTGGGTATCCTCAAAGGGGAACATTCATTTTACCAGAAACTGTCATTCAATTACTTTGTTACAAAATAATGCAATTGGACTAATCAATTATCTTACCATATCTCTTTTTTTTTCCCCATGGAGGTTTTTAATGCAAATAGAGTTGTAAACAACTTGGAGACTCCCCTTTCTAGCTTTTAATGTCTCCTTACAAACCCTTTTGACATTCAGCAGAAAATTAACGCTCTGTGTTTTAGAAATATCAAAAGTAAGTTCATAGATTCCTGGATATATCCCTCAAATAGCTTCACAACATTGGTTGTAGGACCTTGTGTATATTTATTGACTGCATTTGCCAACAATCCTGTCATGTTAAAAGTAGTCAGATGAGATGCACAGACATGTTGTGAGGTGATGAAAGACTATTTAAGTGCAATTTATTGTTTTTATTTGAGGTGCGGGTTAAATGTAAGTTGCCTTTCAGGTTTGTTGTATGGTCTTAATGTGAATTACGCAGTAGTTGCATGTAAAATGTTTGCCTAATGTGCAAAAGGAAATCTATCAAAACACTTAGTATGTGATCAATGCTACCGTTTCATGGCAGAATGATGAAGTGGATTTGCCACATTAATTCATAATAATAATAATAATAATAGATTTTATTTATATAGCGCTTTTCAGGACTCAAAGTCGCTTTACAATTGAGAATAAAAAAAACAAAATAGAGCAGTAAGACAGAGGGGAGGGGAACATGGGACTAAGGGTATGCAGAGGTGAAGAGATGGGTCTTGAGGCGGGACTGGAAGATGGTGAGGGACTCAGAATTTCGGACCGGTTGTGGGAGGGAATTCCAGAGCCTGGGAGCTGCCCTGGAGAAGGCTCTGCCTCCAAAAGTGCAGAGGTTTGATTTCGGAGTGTAGAGGAGAGTGTAGAGTGTAGTATTTTTTAATTATTGAAAAGAGATTAATTCTCTTTATTCTCTTCCTTATCTTAATTGTGAGCTATTTCTAAAATCCATACATATTACTTAAAATAGTATGGCTATTGTCTCTAGATACACACTATTTAAAAGTGAGTTTAAATCTGGGTGCGCTATATTTTGAGGATTTCATATATGCCAAAAATTTATTTTCTGAGTTACTTAAAGTTTAGGGTAGATTATGTATGCATATTATAAACTTCAGAGAATTTATTCCAGAAAGTTCTCAATAGTTCTCCTTATCTGGAAATGCAATGAGGGCTAATGGCTTCCCATTCCCTCAACAAAGTGGACATTTTTAATTGTGGGCATTGCGTTTTAGTAGGTGAATTAAAAAACATTAACCTTTGTCGATGATCGTATCCCCGTTGAAGCCCAGACAAGGGATATTTCCAGTAGTTACCATTTAACTGCCAAGCATAAACCTAAATTTCTCACCTATTTAGACTCCACAGGTCTAATTAATTCTTCTCCCTACTAAAGGCAATACTCTTAAAACACATTGGGAATTAACTTGTCATAACAACCCATTTAGTAATACGCATGGACTTTTAATAAAGAAATACTTACTTCCTTATGATGGTGTAGCTGTTGTGTTAGTAGTAAGATTAACTATTTTGTATGTGTTCACTTTTTAGGCAGATTCAGAAGTGGCCCAAGCTGGAAAGGCTCTAGAAAGCTATTTTGAAGCAAAACTACAAGAGGTTTATTCAGACAGAACCTTTACACCTCTAATGGAATCAGATTCTGATCATGAAGAAACTCATATAAGCGAGGATTCAGATGATGACTTTGTTCAACCTAGGCGAAAGCGTCTAAAATCCGATGACAGACCAGTGCACATTAAATAATTTTCTTAACCTTGAGAGGAAGATGAAGATGAACTTGTTAGACCTTTTTTTGCCCTCGGCTCACTGGAAGTGAGCAACATACCTGTGGCGATCTGCTGGTTGGTTGTAAAAGCTGATACCCACCAAACAGTATTTATTAGAGTTTTTAAATGATTTTGTACAGATAAATAAGACTTTGTTGCATTTGTTCATTTCCTGAATATGAGGACTCTTTCCAGACTGTTGCTTTTTTTAAATAAAAAATCCTTGCCTTTACTGATGTAATTATATAATTCTTTGTGGTAAATGTGTAGAAGGCTTGTATTTTATTGGCATGCACAACAGAATATTTATTAACTCTACACACCTTTATTTGCATATTTAGAACTAAAAGTTTAATTTGTGTAAAATAAAACCAGCTCAATTATCACTTTGGATAAATATATTTGATCTTGTCTTTCAGATGGCTGTTCTTATTTCGTTATCTTGTTTCAATGATTGAGTCTTCTGAACAGATTCAAAATCTTGCGCTGTCCATTGAATGTCAGTGTTTCAATGAGGTGTACATGTGCACTGTAATAACTGCCGTTAACTACACTGTAAACTATTTTAAGGACCACAGTATCATATGTAACACATCTTAAAAATACAAGATTTTTTAATTTATTTTTCCTAACAATTGTAAATGTATTTTATGTGTGCATATTTTTGTTTTGTACTTCACAGTTAGTAAGGATCCATGGACATGCAGGGCCAACAATATTATCAGTTATGATATGGCTCTAATATGCTTCAGCAGTCTAACTTATCACTTTTATTCTACACCATTTAGTTGATATTCCAGTAGGTTTTTTTTTACCTCATGGACTTCCATACTTTCAAAATTATGGAAGAATTCAAGGCAGTTTTGTGGCATATTGATCCCATTCTGTGCCCTCTTGATCTTTCATTGGATGCATAAGTGAATACCGCGTAAATTTAGAACAGATTCACGAGTACCCTTTTAAAAGAGTAGCTTGCAAAATTATTAATTTTAAACATAATTGAGGAGTTCATGTGCTTGATTATTAAACAACAGGATCTTGCCTCTAGTACATTAAACATGAAGTAGAAGTGACTAGTCATTTAATGTAAGAATCATATTTTCTATCCTTTGGAATTCCCCCGTAAATTTGGCAGGAGCTGCTGCTATTTTCCGTGCTGATTGGGATTGTCCAAACTGAGAATGACGAGTCACAACCCCAGGCTCAGTGAGCTTAATTCAGCAGAGCAAAAATGTCCATAATTCCTGTAATGTGATGCTAACTATTGGTGTCTGTAATAAGGGTGGCTAGTATTGGAAATTGGGGACCATGGTGCATCTAGCACAATATGACATCTCCAAACTTTACGTTCAGTGCCTTTTTTTGGGTATGTTCAATATCAGAATATGACAAGAAATCATGTGAACAACAACAACAAAGCCATCATGGATTTCCTCCTGGAGTTTGCTGGACAAAGATTCCAAGTTTATTTTTGAATGGCAACAGAATATCAGTTTTCCTATGACTTATTTTGCACTTCATTCCAAATTCACGAAGTGATGCATCAACTGTACATTCAGATTGTATTTACAGTGGTCAAGTTATTGATGGGAATTGTGATCTACAGCTGTTCTACTCGACTTGACTATGGAATAATATTGCTGGGAGCCAAAAATTAAAGTGTGTAGTCAGGAATGGAACTACAAGTGATTACCCTGCTCTCAGTAGTAATACACATATAATTTTGAAGTAGATGGAACAGTTACATTTGGAATTTGTGTTGCTCCTTGATTTTATTAAATTGAAATCTTAACTAGATTAATATAAAATTATTCTGTGTTAATAATTTATTTAAAATATACAAACAATGCTGAAATCATTTGAACAATTTAATGCTATCTAAGATTTTTCTGTCAACCATTATGTATTGTCGTGTGAGAAGTGTATGGTTTGTGTACGGAATAGGCAGTGATACCAAGGCATCTGAAGCGTATAGGTCAATGGATTTTTTCGTTGTGATTAAGGTATAAATATGTAAAATCTGAACTTCTGAAAAAGGTAAATATAGGCTCATGGCACCCACAACATGTTTTGCACCACAAATTAAACATTAATAAGTGTGGTTTGATCTATGAACTGTTGAGGAACCTTCTGGAGAAATAATGGTATCAACATGTTAAATAAAATATTTCCCATTTCTTCTTGCATATGGCGTGCACAGCCTAAAGTTGTAGGACAACTTGTTCTATGTGATTGTGCAGGCCAGGTTGATTGCATTCGTTGAAACAGGGCAGACCACGTGAAGGTTGCAATCTCCCACCCCATTTCCCATTTGAATGTGTTAGAATTCCAAGGTGAGAAGGCTCTTATTTGAAGAAGCTTTTATGAAAGGAGCCAGGATATGGCTATTTGCTTTTATTGTATTTCCCTGGCAACTGCTATGTAACTGGTTTTCTGCCTCCACTCAAAACTGGTAAACGAGTAAGTGGGAAAGTTGATTTCTTTTTTAGGTTTTGAAAATCAATATACCTGCTGATTTGCTTTTCTATAATTGATGTGCTGCATATATTTTACAGTCAATGTTAATCTAGCATGCTGCTGGATGCTCCTGTTTTTTCCCAATTTCAGGATGCAGAATATTTGTTCATAAATCTTAGTTTACATGTAGCTTTTATGCAATTTTACTTTTGTGCTCTAGTACTATTTTGAACACCTGCATCTGACTACTAAATGTCATATTAGCTGGTGAATAGCAAATCTGTAATAGGCTTTCCATCTTTGGGAGGTAGATAATTTATGTTAGTGCCCATAAACAATGCAATCCCTAATCAATTGTTAAGCTCCAAAGAGCAGAATAAAATGTTTATCTGGGGTCTTTTGATTTCATAACTTACACCTTTTATGTACTTCAGTAGACCGTTTTCATTTGATAATTGAATTGTAAGAGAACATTGACATTACTTCTAAACAGTTGATGCCATGTGACATGCATCTAATGTGTACTGCAATTCTGTTAAACACCAGTAAACATTGATGCTGCTATTAGATATTGCAAAGGAGGAATGGACCATTGAAATATGCAATGTTATATTTAAAAGAGAGCCTGCAATCTACTGAAGCAGTGTACAGTGAATTGTGAAGTTGCAATAATAGCATATTTATAAGTTGCACTTTGTTTCTATATATATCTTACTACATTGTGATAATTTGTGCATTAGCTCAAGTCTTGGACTGAAATAAAAAATAATGGAATGACATTGAAGTTATTTGAGACTGAAGCTGAACAAACGACAAATGTTACTTTATCTTCATAAGCTGTTTGTGTGTGCCATGAAAATATACAGCCTCATTAGCTACTGATCATACTCGTCGATCGTCCTATGGATGAATTTTAAGCGATTTAACTGTCTTTTTATGATTGCCAGTTATGACTGTTGCACCCGCTGTGTTTTTTTGCTAGTTTTGTAACTTAAAGTTTACAGTATTTTTTGTCAAAATGAGTTATTTAAAAGCCTGTTAACAGTTTGTAAATATTATCTGTTTAAAATAATATGGAATGTGTGTTGTAGATGATAACATTTGTTGCATTAGAACAGAAGAAAAGCTTTAATTGGAAATATTCTCCTTGGTCATTTCTATTAAATTGTACAGTTGGCAAGGGCCATGTAGTGAGGAGTGATTTTTCTTGTGCTTAAACACAGGTGTGGCCTTCAATGCAACCACAGTGCAGATGATTCTCAAATAAAAATCAAGGTGTCAATTCTGTTGAAATAAATGAACATTCTGGTTATTCTATTAATAAAAAATAGATTTTTGTTCAAGGCAGCGGAAAGATTTCAGCTAAGTCAATGCAAGCACATGTGACAATAAATTTCAACTTGAACTTGAGGTTGAATCACAAATAATTAATTTCTGCTGAGGAAAAATAATATTTATGGGTTTTACAATGTTGGAATGCGTCAGGGCTTTTCAGCAATGGAGGAAATTAAGTTTGAGTACAGGCTAGAATTTGTATTGGCATTTAAATACTGCCCTGGCTAACTAGATGCATTAAGAATTTTGAATCCCAGACTGCAGGCTGTGTAATCTAAATTTAGCCGGCTAAATTTTAAAGTCTGAAATTGATCATTAAAAAAAACCAGATTGTACAATTTTTGTGTTACAGATCTTCGGGGAGATGGCCTGGTGTCTAATCAGATATGTTGGTGACACCAGATTCCTTGTCAAGCGATTGGCTCTTACTGCCTCTGAACTAACTGGCAAGCCATTTAGTTTCAAAAAAACGACATTAAAATTAGATATACAATCTGACATTGACTAATGTGCCAAATTTGAACATGTTTATGTTGCATCCAGAAGATAAACACTAAATGCTGGAGTAACTCAGCAAGACAGGCAGCCTCTCTGGAGAGAACAAATGGGTGACGTTTTGCATTGAGACCCTTCTTCAGAATGAAAGTCACGAGAAAGGGAAAAGAGAGAGAGATGATGATGGAGAGGAAAAATGAATGAAAGCTATGCAGAAAAGTAACAATGATACTGGAAACGGGTCATCGTTAGGTGTAGCTAGGTGAGAACAATCTGGTGTTACTTGGGGGGGGGGGGGGTGAGGGAATGCAGAGGTTACTTGAAGTTAGAGAAATCAATATTTGTGCCACTGGGTTGCAAGCTACCCAAGCAAAAGAGATGTTCCTCCGATTTGCATTTAACCTCACTGACAATGGAGGAGGCTTAGGACAGAAATGTCAGTGTGGGAATTGGAAGGGGAATTAAAGTGTATAGCAACTGGGAGATCAGGTAGGTTCAGGCGGACTGAGCGAAGGTGTTCAGCGAAACGATCACCCAGTCTACGTTTGGTCTCGCCGTTGTATAAGAGTCCACATTTTGAACAACGGATACAATAGATGAGATTGGAAGAGGTGCAAGTGAAGGGGTTGTAGATGTGGCATCCAGCCCAGTTCACAACAGAACAGTACAGTATGGTAACAAGCCCTTCGGCCCACAACATCCGCACCTAGTATGATGCCAAGTTAAACCAATCTGCCTGCACATATTCTTCCATTCCTTGCGTGTGATTTGGGGATTTGTCCACCTTGATGTGCTTCAAGAGCCCCAACACTTCAAAGGTCATTTATTGTTACGTGGACCAATTAAGGTACAGTGATATTCTTATTACCATACAGCCTTAAAAAAAGCAACAAGACTCACAACTACATAAAAGTTAAACATCCACCACAGTGGATTCCACATTCCTCACTGCTGGATGGCAATAAAGTTTAATCTTCCCTCATTTTTCTCCCGCGGTCAGGGCGATCGAAACTCCTGCTGCCGGTGGTCGAAGCCCCCGCATCAGGACGGTCGAAGCTACTGCGGCTTGGCGCTACTGAAGTCGGTCTCTAACCAGAGACCGCATGCTCCACAATGTTAAAGTCCGCAGGCACCCGCAGTTGGAGCTCCCGAAGTCAGTCTCCAGCAAAGTTCTCCAGCTCCGCGATGTTAGGCCGCAGTGCAGACGGAGATACGATATGGATTGCATCTCCGTCGAGGTAAGAGATTTAAAGTTTCCCCAACCCCCTCACATAAAACAAGCTAAAGAACACTAAAAACATAAATTTAACGCATACTAAAGAAACAACAGAGAAAGAAGGGGGGTAGAAGATTGCAACCTTCACATGGTCCGCCCTGTTTCGACTAATGCAATCAACTCAACGTGCACAAACGGAAGATCAAATAGAACAAGTTGTCCAACAACTTTAGGCTGTGCACGCCACACGAAAGAAGAAGAGAAGGAAGGGACAGACAGGCTGTTGGCGAGGCAGCCATTGCTGGCACCTCCCTTTATCTTAAACTACCCTTGTATATTAGTCTTCCCCACACTGATTCTTGTATCTATATTGATGAATATATATGCAAAGTACTCGTTTAGTAACTCATCTACTCCCATGCACAAATTCCCTCGTAATATATGTATAAAAAGTCTTGGGATTTTATTGAATCTGACTTGCCAATGACATTTCATGGTCATTATTTTAATTGTTTGAGTTCTTTCCTGCTTATTTTATATTCTTCTAAGGCCCTGTCTGATTTTCTTTCCAAACCTTTAAAAAGCTTCCTTTTTCTCTGACCAAATTTACAATCTCTTTGGATTCCGACACCTTCCCATTCTTCTTCTTCCTTCATACTGGAACATGCTGACCCTGAACTCTGTCTGATCAACTGGCCTTTAAATGATTACCAGATCGCAGATGTGGACTTGCCCAGTAATAACTACTTCCAAAGTAGTCACCCGAGTTCCTGCTTAATAATGCTATGATCTGCCTTCCCCCAAAATGTAGACATCCTTATTCATAAATATCTTAAAACTTAGGGAATTATTGCCTCTGTTCCAAATTCTTCTTCTGAAGCACATCACCTGACCAGGCTTGTTCCTTGTTTCAAGCTCCAGAATGGTCACTTGTTGAGATGGACTATCCATGTATTGTATCAGGAAACCCTCTGCCCTATCTAAGGCTTTTGCATTGAGTAAGTTCCATTCATTATTGGGGAAGTTAAAGTCACCCAAAATGACAACCGTACTGTTGTTACATGTTTCTGTAATCTGTCTGTGTATCTGTTCCTTGACCTCCCACTGTCTATTAGGATGTCTGTACTATCCCATTTGAGTGATTGCAGCTTTCTTGTTTGTGCTCTACATAAATTGCCCAGTGAACAAACTTTCTAGTATGTCTTCTCTCAGTGCCACCATGATATTCTCCTTGATTAGTTAAGCAACTACTCCATCTAATTTACCTCCCTCTCTATCACGTGTGAAACATCAAAATTCTGGAATGTGGAGCAGCCAGTCCTGCCCCTCTCAACCAAGTCTCCGTAATGGCCACAACATAGTGCCTGGATCAGTGCTTGGAACTAAGTTCATCTACTTTATCCTTGTGTCGAAGTAAACACACAAGCCCACCAGCTTCACCATATTCCTTAACTTCTTGCTTGTCCTTCATATGAGGCTTGTATCTAGCTTCCCATCAGTCCTTCCATTTGTTGATGAGGGACCCTGGTCCCTCTAGTACTACTCTGCAGGGTTTAAACCAAAGATACTAGTATCTTTGGTTTAAACCAGTGAACTTCCCTGAACGGATACTGTTCCCCCTCCAGTGCAGGTGCAACATGTCAGTGTTGTACAGGTCACCTCTGCCCCAGAAGAGATCACAATGTTCCAAAATCTGAATCGCTGTCCCCTGCCCCAACTCCTTCGCTTTGCAGTAATTTGTCCTACCCTCACTGGGAGTAATACAAAGATTCTTACCCTGGTGATCCTGCTTTTTTTTTTTTGTTAACCTATTTTTGGATAATGTGATTATTTTGTGTGCTGCCGGAGGGTTTAACCTATTTTCCTATCTCTCTAGGTTGCTGCAAATGTATGGATATGGTCCATTATGCATTCGGGTTTTGCCAGACTAACGCATGAATTATGATGAATAACTAGCATCAATCCACAGATATTTGACTTGAGTGCAACATATTTATTCATACTCAAGGTTTAGAAGCTGAAATATCAAATCATGGATTTAAACAAAATCCATTATATAGCACAGGTTGAACACCGATTATTCGGCACCCTCTTTTCCAGAGCTTTTCTGGATTATCCAACAGGTCACATGAAAGTGAAACGACAATACACCCCTGGCCCACTAATGACACCCCACCCGTGTCTCTAAAGCACCATGGAATGCCAGAAACCTAGATACAAATATAAAATGTGAATGGAATCATGGGTGGAAATCCCGGGAGGGACACATCCCCCTCATATTTTGAGAGGGGGGGACAATCCCCCCCCCCCCCTCCCATGTTTTGTAATCCGGATTTTGAAAATCCGACAGTGGGAGTGAGATTGATGATCGAGGGCGCCGATTGGACGAGAGAGACGTCCGTCAGCAGGCAGTGGGGTAGGGGAGGGCGGGACATGATGATTCAGCGCGATGATTGGAGGAGGGAGACATCCTGGTGGAGCAAAGATCATAGAGCGGAGCTTGGATCGGCCCGTTCACGGAGCCTTTCATCGCCCAGCGCGGCTTAAAATCGGCCGCGGGAGCTTCCATCGCCCCGCGGCAAATTGCTGCGTCAAGGTGATCGAGGCTCCCGATGTTGAAGCCCCCGCCGTGCGATGGAAGATCCCGCGGCCGGTTTTAAGCCGCACCGGGCCGGGCGATGAAAGGCCCCGCGAACGGGCTGATTGAAGCCCCATGATTCGGGGCGGACGAAGCTGCTGTTGCTGGAGTTCGGAGTCGGTCACCAACCAGGTCAGCTCCCGATGTTATCGTCCACAGGGCCCACAGCCGAAGCCTCGTGTTTGTGCACATGAGCGTGCGGGCACCAAGAAATTTTGCCCCCCCCCCCATGTTTTGATAGCGATTTCCGCCCCTGAATGGAATGACCTGCTATCCCATACCCGGCTCCCACCGTCTCCCCGGCCGTTTAAGCTGTAGCTTCCAACCCCACTCCTGACTCGCAAGGTGCACCCACCGCACGGTTGTTGCGACTCATGTCGTTGCCCTTGGGGCAGCACTTTCTCACCGTGGGGCTCTACCCTTTCACCTCCTGCTGTTTCTTGCTGTCGCTTGCTGGTTTTGTCCGCTCCAACTCGACCTCCCGTCGCTCAGTCCAGTCGGCCTTTTCCCTCCCTCACCCCGCAGCCGCCTCCTCCTCCCCCGGTGTCGACGTCCTACTTTACATTGGAAGTGACAGCAGGTGAGAGGGGAGGGTGACCAAGCACATCTTATCGTTGGAAGCGGCCTGAAAGAGCGTCCTGACTGGGGCTACAGTGTGAGTTGCAACATCAGCCACATGAACTGGTGAAGAAGGGCTCGCTGGTGCAGAGTCTGGGTGCAGCATCAGACCCTAGATTTAAAGTGAAACGACACAAAGCTGGAGTAACTCAGTTGACTGAATCAGTCAGGAATGGTTACAATGTCACCTATCCATGTTCTCCACAGATCCTGACCCGCTGAGTTACTCCAGCACTTTGTGGTCCGTTTGTCTATTAACCATCATCTGCAATTCTTTGTTTCACATGCGATGATAGTGCATTACTCGGTTATAGCGGACCATCGGCAATAACAGACACCACTCCCTCAGCAATGGTCCGTTATAACGAGGGTTTACTGTAAACTAACCATAGGGGAGGGTGTGATAACTTATTGCCGATGATTGGGGATGAACATTGTGCAGTTACAACAAATGTATCCATTTCTGACCTAACGATGGACGAAGTTATTGATGACGCTGCTGAAGATGCCTGGAACTGCTGCTGAACTTTGAGGGACTGCAGCTGTGTTGTCCTGAGACTGGGATTCTTCACCCTTTTTCGTTGGGCGAGACAGAACTTCAGTCGCTGGAGTTGAGGATGATCAATTGCAGTGGTCCTGTGGGAGCGATGCTAACTTAATCCTCAAGGTGAGTTGTTCCAAGGACATCCATGCTTCAAATTCTATAATATGCACCAGATAGGTTATCTCAACCTACTGCCCAAAAGCACGCCTCCATACATCATGAAAACTAGATTTCACTGGGGTGAGTGACCATACAGACGTAGTGGAAGTCTAATGGGCCTGTCCCACTTAGGCGATTTTTCAGCGGACTGCCAGCGACTGTCAAGTTGCTGGCGGTCGCCAGAAAATCCGGTAACTGGAACGGCGACTGTCAGAGTGGAACACGCACGCACGCACACCGACCGCAAAGGCGGGGGCCAGGGCAAGTGGGTGAGCGCTGTCTGAAATTCACACGGTACAAAGCCAAGGTGATACAGACACACACACCGCGATGAACAGGAAGGTTGGTGGGTGGTGCTGTGGTTAAGACGGCTAGCACAGTGTACGGTAAGTCCTTTAAAAAAGGGGAGAGGGGGGGAGAAGGAGTGGAGACAACATTTAAGAAGCCAGACAACTTCTTAATAAGCCAGAGATACACAGCTGTGAAGCTCGGCAGGCATTTAACATTACCGGTCGGTTATCCTTGGTTTTGAAAACTCCTGCTTACGTTTTTTTTTCCACAATGAGCCAATGAAAATCACCGGTGTCAGCAAAGGCGATAAACTAAAACTACCTACGACTACCTCGACTACGTATAACTACATGGCGACCCCACTACAACTGCATCTACGATTACAGGATTATCGATTTTCTCCATGGCGACCAATTTTTGGTTGCAGAAAATTTTTCAACATGTTGAAAAATTTGTGGCGATCATACTGAGGGCGCGACTAGTTCCCAGAATGCGGGAACTCCTCGCGGCCATGAAGACTCACCAGCGACCATCAGCGATCATGTGGCGAGCGCAGAGTTTCCTGCACACGCCTAAATGTCACCTAAGTGGGACAGGCCCATAAGGGATTTATAGCAAAAGTGCTGCATGTCATTGGATGCTATGGTGCCTTAATGTGGATATGCACAGGACTTCAAAGCAAGAGTCAAGAGTGTTGTATTGTCATATGTCCCAGACAGAACAATGAAATTCTTACTTGCAGCAGCACAATAGAATATTAAACGCAGTACACTGTAAACAACATATTAACGAGAGAAAAAATAAGTCCTGTGTGTGTGTGTATATATGTATATGTATATATATATATATATATGTATGTATGTATATGTGTGTGTGTATATATATATATATATATATATATATATATATATATATATATATATATATATATATATATATGTATATGTGTATATATATATATATATATATATATATATATATATATATATATATGTGTATATATATATATGTATATGTGTATATATATATATATATGTATATGTGTGTATATATATATATATATGTATATGTGTATGTATATGTGTATATATGTATATGTGTATGTATATGTGTATATATGTATATATATATGTATATGTGTATATATGTATATGTGTATATATGTATGTATGTATATGTGTATATATGTATGTATGTATGTATATGTGTATATATGTATGTATATGTGTATATATATATGTATGTATGTATATGTGTGTATATATATATATATATATATATGTATGTATATGTGTGTATATATATATATGTGTGTATATATATATATATATATATACACATACTCACAAATGCACATATATATAGATCATAAAAATTGTTATATGCTAGAATTTCTCGAGTGATATGTTCCTCTAAAATCTCAATATTAAGTAAGCAGTGTATATGTGCAAATTTTTTGATAGCTTCGGTATGTGCAGTGTTTTATTTTCCAGACCCTTCACAACAGCTCGCTAACAATTGCAAGCAGCATTTGTGTGGGGATTATTATTGCTTGCAAATAAATGTGCCTCTGCTGTAAATCAATTTGGCACAGAGTGCGGAGTGGACCTCATGCACATTGATATATTACCCAACACTCACTCATTTAAAACATTCCCCAAGAGCTTGTTTGAAGGCACTTGTGTATTCCAGGCCTGGCCACTAATATGAGTGGAGTGGTGTGGGTGGTTATACAGTGAATGCTTTGCACTTCCAAAATGCCACACCCTAATTAGATATGATATTTGTTCATCCTGTTTTACTAGAATGGAAATGCACTCTGACACTACTCGCCATTTTCCTTGTGTCTATCCATCAGTAACTACATTCTACCCAGAGAAGACCTAGTTCAGGTATCTAATAGTTATTTATCTTGGATAAGAAATATAACAAGCTTGCCTCTCCATTTAAGAGATTATAAATGATGGCTGAAGGTGAAAATATTGATAGTGTGTGAAACGCCACTCCAAAGTAAACATCTTAACTACAGCTTAACCAAGGCTTATATCAAAAGATGGATTTTAGTGAGGCATTTGATAAACCCCCATGGCAGCCTGATCCAAAAGATTAAAATGCATGGGATTCAGGGTATATGAATTCAGAACTGATTTAGGTCTTTCAGATACAGCGCAAAAACATGCCCTTCGACTCACTGCGTCTGCGCCGACCATCGATCACCCCGTACACTAACACTATCCTACACACGAGGGATTATTTTACAACTTTTACCAAAGCCAATTAACCTACAAACCTGTACATCTTTGCAGTGTGGGAGGAAACCGGAGCACGGAGACAGAGGTATAGAGTCATGGAGTGATACATTGGCCCAACTCGCCCACACCGGCCAACATGTCCCAGCTACACTAGTCCCACTTGCCTGCGCTTGGTCCATAACCCTCCAAACCTGTCCTATCCATGTACCTGTCCAACTGTTTCTTAAATGATGGGATAGTCCCAGCCTCAACTACTTCCTCTGGCAGCTTGTTCCATACACCCACCACCCTCTGTGTAAAAAAGTTACCCCTCGGATTCCTATTAAATCTTTTCCCCTTCACCTTGAACCTATGTCCTCTGGTTCTCGATTCCCCTACTCTGGGTAAAATACTCTGTGCATCTACCCGATCTATTCCTCTCATGATTTTGTATATAGTGGAAGGGCATTGTTCTGGCTGGAGGTCTGTGACAAATGGGGTTCTGCAGGGATCTGTGCTGGGATCTTTGCTTTCGTGATGTATACAGATGACTGGCGTAAATGTAGAGGGTTGGTTATTGTTTGCAGATGACACTGAGATTGCTGGAGTTCTGGACAGAGGAATGCTGCCAAAGTATACAGCAGGATGTAGATGAACCACAGAAATGGCAGATGGAGTTTAATCCAAACTTTTGTGTATATAGTGGTGATTGATTCCTGAAGTTATGAGAGCTGTCTTGTTTTGAACAATTGATTTGGGAACAATTGGCATATTAGGTAATATACTTTTGCATATTATGATATGATACGATTGAACTTTATTTAGCAATGTTACAAAATTTTGAGATTTTAAAAATCAAGTCTGCAATTTATCCCTTCAGATAAAGCATAACAAGGTTTAATTTGACACCTAATTCACTTTCATATCTTCAGGATTAAAAAGGTTATGGCCATTTTCATACTCGGAAATTAGCATCTTGTTCCCTATTGCTTTTCCATTGACTTAACACAAAAGCTGTGATCGAGGACAGTCAAAAGCCCATTAACTTTCTTAAAAATTAAGAGAACTGAATGAAACTTTCAGTTATTATAGATTGAAGTATTCTGAAACAAATATGAAACAATCTTACGTGGATGACTTGAAATTAAAGCACATAATTAGTTAGTTACCCAATTGTAGCTAATTACAAAATTCAATTACTAGATCTAAACATCTATCCATTTCTTAAGAAAAGATTAACATTTTTAAATAGCCTAAATGTCCAAATAACATTCACACAATAATTCACAATATAACATGATTTTTAAATCCCATTGTCATGAATTTATAGGCCAAATGGAAGGAATTTAGTGTTTAATTCCCGTAAATTAATGGCCATTTAAATCATCTTGCGAGTGGGATTTTGTGGAAAGCGATCATTTGGAACGTTGCGGTTGCAGTGAATTTAAACTCCATATCTGCAGGAAAAACACTGCCGGTTCGTATATTTACATAATCACCTTTTCGCAACCTAAAATTTGGCTTAAAGGCATCCTAAGAAGCACGTTTATATGTAAAATAAACGGCTTTCCTTTACCTGTCCCGTACATGAAATCCGTCCCCGTTGTCGGCGTTCACGGCATTAGAAGCCGATTTTCATTTTACTCCAGCGCTGAAATTGTCCAGCGATTTAAAAAAAAAAAAAATTCACAGAACGGCCGTCGGAACAAATCTTCAGCAAAAGCTTGCACCCCGAGAAAATATATCGAGGACAGGTAGGAGAAAAAACACATTTTAACCCCGCCCCCCCTCAAAGGTGCCAAAGTCGCGCACACGGCCAGTGACAGAACTGCAGCGCCGCTGAAGGTAAGTTTTGTAACATACCTACTTTATTTATCCCAGGAGGGAAATTGATCAGCTAACAGTCATAAATAGAGCCAGGATTTTGCCATGAATGCCATGTGCCTTTTCGTGCCTTTTTTTTTAATGATTTTACCAGGAGAATGCCTTTTTCACGATCGAGTGCCTAATTCAGCCTTTTTTTTGCTATTTTCTTTTCTTGTACCGTGATTACAGTGACATTTTCTGTGTTAACACGTTAATATTAATGTTATTATTAACAAGAAAATTTCCACCACCGGGCAAAACCGGGAGGCGCCAACGTCAGTCGTTCATTCGTTCGTGCCGCTGCCCGCTGGTTCAGTCTTCTCCAAGATCTATTTTATGAAAGAACTGCAGATGCTGGAAAAATCGAAGATAGACAAAAAATGCTGGAGAAACTCAGCGGGTGAGGCAGCATCTATGGAGAAAAGGAATAAGCTACGTTTCAGGTTGAGACCCATCTTCTGACTGATGTGGGGGCGGGAAAAAGAAAGGAAGAGGCGGAGACAGTAGGACTAGAAGGAGAGCTGGGAAGGGGAGGGGGAGGAGGGAGAAGCCAAGGGCTATCTAAAATTAGAGATGTCAAAGTTGATACTGCTAGGGTGTAGACTACCCAAGCTTGTCTCCTCACTACATTTACTGCTGGCTCCAGTTGCAAATCTGAGTTTTCGAGTGATCTGTGCAAGGCATTCATTGAAGCTGGAATTCCACTGTGGAAATTGGAAAACAAATCTCTCAGTGGATTTTTAGAGAAATACGCAGAGGAACGTATACCAAGTGAGTCATCATTACGGAAAAATTATGTTGACAGCAACTTCAACATTGTTGTGCTGAAAATTAGAGATGAAGTTGCATGCAACAAAATATGGATCTCAATAGATGAGACAACCGATGCTGTGGGGAGTTATGTTGCCAATGTGGTCATCGGTACACTGGAGACAGGTCAGCCATCAAAGGAGTTGACATCGGAAGTATTGGAGAAGTTAAACAACTCAACTATTGCTCAGTTGTTTACATCTTCACTTGCTGTACTTTGGCCAGAAGGTATAAAACACAAGAATGTTCTTCTGTTTGTGACTTAGTTTTATTCCCAAAAATGTTGCATTTGACATGCTTAGCTCAACGACTTCATAGAATTGCCATACGTAGCTTGTTTCCAAATGTCGATCGCCTAGTTTCCAATGTCAAGAAAATCTTCCGCAAAGCACCGTCACGTGTGCAGTTGTTCAAGGAAATGGCAAGCGAGATTCCGCTACCTCCTCAGCCTGTTTTGACAAGGTGGGGTAGGCACATGGCTCTCTGCTGTACTCTACTATGCTGCAAATTTTGAAAAGATAAAATAAATCGCCAACTGTTTTGAAGAAGAATCTGTTGCAGTCAGGATCGTCAGTGAAATCATGCAGAAAATGTCTCCCCACCGCGATCTTGTGTTTATTGATTCCAATTTTGCAAACTTCCCACAAGCTATCACTTCCCTTGAGAAACGTGGCAAAACATTAGTGAATAACTTGCAGGTTTTCAACAAAGTAACTGATGATACTCGTAAAGTTCCTGGCGATGTAGGTAAAGACATACAAGGAAAATGTGAGAGTAATTTTAGCAAACAAAGATCTTGAAGAAATAGAAAACAGCTACATTTCTCAAAGGTCGTTGTAATGCACAAGATATCAACATGAATATAGAGTCTGTAGCTTGTTTCGGGTATGCACCAGTGACCTCAGCTGAGGTAGAAAGAAGTTTTTCACAACTGAAGCATATTCTGTCTGACACCAGATAATTTGGAAAAAAACGCTAGTAATTATGTGAAACCAGACAACTTTGGTCATTTAATGTCGTATACCTTTATTATCATTTTTAACCATATTTGGGTGGTGAAATGCCTTGTATGCCTTTTTTTTGTCAATAAATGCCTTTTCGTGCCTTTTTGTAATTTTATTATGCCTTTTTGCCTGCCTACTTCAGAGTTTTTTAGTGCCTAAACATCCTGGCTCTAGTCATAAAACACAAGATATATGAAACATGAAATTAAAGTGAGTGGAAAAGATTTGGGATGTGAAAGATTGGGGAGGGGAGGGGGGAAGGGGAGTCAGTCTACCCTACGACAGAAGGGGAAGGAGTTGTACAGTTTGATAGCCACAGGGAAAAAGGATCTCCTGTGACGTTCTGTACTGCATCTTGGTGGAACCAGTCTGTTGCTGAAGGTACTCCTCAGGTTGACCAGTGTGTCATATTAGGAGTGAAGTGCAAACCCATACCATCTACAATCCCCAAAACCAGCTACTACTGTGATTCCAATGGTTCAGCACTGTGATGTTGTGGTTTTAGTCTTACTTGAGCTTTTAATCTTTCCACATACTGTAAAATCACTTGATACTGAGATGGTGTAAGAGGAGTCAATGCTAACAAGGTTCTTGAATGCTTTTCTTTTCCATCGGGAAGTTGCAATGCTTTAACAAAGAAACATTGTCATGGTGGTGGAGTGGCAAGAAGTAAGTCAACACAGATGGTAGAGCAGTAAGATGTGGAGGAACGAACTGCAGGTGTGGAGGAAGGAACTGCAGGTGCTGGTTTAAACAGAAGATAGACACAAAACGCGGGACAGGCAGCATCTCTGGAGAAAAGTCTGCACATTACCATCTATATCTCTCGTTTCTCTTTCCCCTGACTCTCAGTCTGAAGAAGGGTCTCGACCCGAAACATCACGTATTCCTTTTTTCCAGAGATGCTGTTTGACCCACTGAGTTACTCCAGCTTTTTGTGTCTATCTTCGGTAGAGCAGTAAAATGGTGCCGCTAGTTTAAATCTAAGAGAACACAGATGGCAATGTTGTTAGAGAACACAGATGGCAATGTTGTCATAGGGTTGGGGGTTACTTAAACCAGTCAGGTATATTTGGCATTCAGTGTTGTTTTCCCTCCAAATATTAGTGCCTTTGCAGCTGTGATATGGTACAACCAAGGTTCTGTGTTCTGTAAACAGTGCCTCTTTATTTTGTTCACACTGATAGAAAACTTCATTCTTTTGAGTGAAATGGATCAATACTTCTCAATATATTTCATCACCTTCAAATGTTTTCAAAAGCATTTTTTGGAAAAGGAAAAGCAGAAATGAAATGATAATTGAAAGAATCAAGAGTTTCCCTTGAGGAGAGGGGAGTGAATGAAAGAAGCCTTTATTTATTTGCTGCTATCACCCTCATTCTATTCCTCATCTCTTCTCATATTCTATTCTGCACCACAAAGAACCACTTTGTGGAGACAAAGAGACTGCAGATGCTGGAGTCTGGAGCAAAACAAATAAACTGTTAGAGGAACTGTTAGAGGTTCTTCTGCAGTTGTATAGGGCTCTGGTGAGACCACATCCGGAGTATTGTGTCCAGTTTTGGTCTCCTAATTTGAGGAAGGACATCCTTGTGTTTGAGGCAGTGCAGCGTAGGTTCACGAGATTGATCTCTGGGATGGCGGGACTGTCATATGAGGAAAGATTGAAAAGACTAGGCTTGTATTCACTGGAGTTTAGAAGGATGAGGGGGGTTCTTATAGAAACATGAAAAATTATATAAGGACTGGACAAGCTAGATGCAGAAAAAATGTTCCCAATGTTGGGCGAGTCCAGAACTAGGGGCCACAGTCTAAGAATAAAGGGGAAGCTATTTAAGACTGAGGTGAGAAAAAACGTTTTCACCCAGACAGTTGTGAATTTGTGGAATTCCCTGCCACAGAGGGCATTGGAGGCCAAGTCACTGGATGGATTTAAGAGAGAGTTAGATAGAGCTCTAGGGGCTAGTGAAATCAAGGGATATGGGGAGAAGGCAGGCACGGGTTATTGATTGGGGACAATCAGCCATGATCACAATGAATGGCGGTGCTGGCTCGAATGGCCTCCTCCTGCCCTCCTGCACCTATTTTCTATGTTTCTATGTAACTCAGCAGGTCAAACCACATGTATGGAGGCAAAGCGATAGTCGATGTTTTGGGTTAAGATCCTGTATCAGGGTTGTTACAATAACCCCCCCCCCCCATGCCCACTTTGGGAGAGTGGACAAGTTGACGTACGGATGGCTCCAGAATAAAATTGAAAATCAGTCAATACCCACTGACAATATGGACTAACTACATGAACCCTGATGGCTTGCAACACAACACCTTGTATAGGAACTGATAGAGCAGTGGCACAGCTAGTAGAGCTGCTTCCTCACAGCTTGTGACTTGGGTTCAATCCTGACCACCTGTGCTGTCGGTGTGGAGTTTGCATGTTCACCCTGTGACTTCCATTTTCCTTCAAGTGCTCTGGTTTCCTCCCACATCCTAAAAATGCACGGGGTTGGTTGAATAATTGGATACTGTAAATTGTCCCTGATGTGCAGCTGGATTCAAGAAATCTGAAAGTTCACAAGTTATAGGAGTAGAATTGGGCCATGTGACGCATCGAGTCTCCTCTGCCATTCAATCATGGCTGAACTCTGCGTCCTAATCCCATTTTCCTGCCTTCTCCCCTTAACCATTGACACCCATTCTAGTCAAGAATTTGTCTGTCTGCCTAAAAAATATCCACGGACGGCCTCCACAGCCCTCTGTGCAATGAGTTTCGTAGATGAACTACCCTCTGACTAAAGAGGTTCCTCCTCACCTCCTTTCTAAAAGAGCCCCCTTTAATTCTGAGGCCATGACCTCTGGTCCTAGACTCTCCCACCAGTGGAAGACCCACATTTGGCAATGGAGGAAAGAATTAATAGGAACTTGAGGGACAACTTTTTCACAGAGGGTGGTGGGTATATGGACCGAGCTGTCAGAGGAATTAGTGGTTGACGCAGATACTATAACAACATTTAGAGTAATTCAACATGGAAACAGGCCCTTCTCTCCAACTTGCCCATACTGACCAACATGTTCCATCTACACTAGTCCCACCTGCTTGCGTTTGGCCTATATCCCTCCAAACCTGTCCTATCCATGTACCTGTCTAATTGTTTCTTAAACATTGCAATAGTCCCAGCCTCAACTACCTCCTTTGGCAGCTCATCCCATACATCCACCAACATTTGTGTGAAAAAGTTACCCCTCAGATTCCTATTAAAACTTTTCCACTTCACCTTAAACCTATGTCCTCTGGTGCTTGATCCCCCTTCATTGAGCAAGAGACTGTGCATCTACCCGATCTATTCCTCTCATGATTTTATACACCTCTATAAGATCACCCCTCACCTTCCTGGATTCCAAGGAATAGAGTCCCAGCCTACTCAACCTCTCCCTATAGCTCAGACCCTCGAGTCCTGGCAACATCCTCATAAATCTTCTCTCTACCCTTTCCAACTTGACAACTTCTTTCCTATAACATGGTGCCCAGAACTGAACACAACACTCTAAATGCGGCCTCACGAACATCTTATGTAACTGCAACACGACCTCCCAACTTCTATACTCAAGACTCTGACTGATGAAAGCCAATGTGCCAAGAGCCTTTTGACCACCCTATCTACCTGTGATACATACATAGATATATAGAAAATAGGTGCAGGTGTAGGCCATTCGGCCCTTCGAGCCATTCAAGTTGAGGCCATTCAATATGATCATGGCTGATCATCCAGCTCAGTATCCCGTACCTGCCTTTTCTCCATACCCCCTGATCCCTTTAGCCACAAGGGCCACATCTAACTCCCTCTTAAATATAGCCAATGAACTGGCCTCAACTACCCTCTGTGGCAGAGAGTTCCAGAGATTCACCACTCTGTGTGAAAAAGTTTTTTCTCATCCCGGTCTTAAAGGATTTCCCCCTTATCCTTAAGCTGTGACCCCTTGTCCTGGACTTCCCCAACATCGGGAACAATCTTCCTGCATCTAGCCTGTCCAACCCCATAAGAATTTTGTAAGTTTCTATAAGATCCCCTCTCAATCTCCTAAATTCTAGCGAGTATAAGCCGAGTCTATCCAGTCTTTCTTCATATGAAAGTCCTGACATCCCAGGAATCAGTCTGGTGAACCTTCTCTGCACTCCCTCTATGGCTATAATGTCCTTCCTCAGATTTGGAGACCAAAACTGTACGCAATACTCCAGGTGTGGTCTCACCAAGACCCTGTACAACTGCAGTAGAACCTCCCTGCTCCTATACTCAAATCCTTTTGCTATGAAAGCTAACATACCATTCGCTTTCTTCACTGCCTGCTGCACCTGCATGCCTACTTTCAATGACTGGTGTACCATGACACCCAGGTCTCGCTGCATCTCCCCTTTTCCTAATCGGCCACCATTTAGATAATAGTCTGCTTTCCTGTTTTTGCCACCAAAGTGGATAACCTCACATTTATCCACATTATACTGCATCTGCCAAACATTTGCCCACTCACCCAGCCTATCCAAGTCACCTTGCAGTCTCCTAGCATCCTCCTCACAGCTAACACTGCCTCCCAGCGTAGTGTCATCCGCAAACTTGGAGATGTTGCCTTCAATTCCCTCATCCAGTTCATTAATATAAATTGTAAATAGCTGCGGTTCCAGCACTGAGCCTTGCGGTACCCCACTAGTCACTGCCTGCCATTGTGAAAAGGACCCGTTTACTCCTACTCTTTGCTTCCTGTTTGCCAGCCAGTTCTCTATCCACATCAATACTGAACCCCCAATACCGTGTGCTTTAAGTTTGTATACTAATCTCTTATGTGGGACCTTGTCGAAAGCCTTCTGGAAGTCCAGATACACCACATCCACTGGTTCTCCCCTATCCACTCTACTAGTTACATCCTCGAAAAATTCTATAAGATTCGTCAGACACGATTTACCTTTCGTAAATCCATGCTGACTTTGTCCAATGATTTCACCACTTTCCAAATGTGCTGCTATCCCATCTTTAATAACTGACTCTAGCAGTTTCCCCACTACCGATGTTAGACTAACTGATCTGTGATGCCATCTTCAAGGAAGTAGTGTCGAAGTCGCGACCCGTAATAAAACTCAAGGACTTGAATCATTAACCATCAGTAGTAGGTTATTTACTTGCGCAAGGGGAGACGTGACTCATTCAAAGGCTGTGATCACATCTCCGAAGTTTGATGGCACAACAAGATATTTATACACAAAGAAGATTCAATGTGATGTACAAAGGTTGATTAGCGCAATGGTGATAATCATTAGTTTGCACGTAATACACAAAGAGGATCATTTACGATGCACAAGCGTTGATTATCTTGATGGTGATCGTCACTAGCTCTGTATGGTATACACAAAGGAGATGCACGAGGGCTGATCAGCTCAAAGGTGATAGTCACTAGGTCTGCATGCAAGGGGTGATTAGATCAAAATGTTATTGAACAGAGTGTGTAGGAGGGAACTGCAGTTGCTGGTTTAAACTGATGAAAGACTGAAGAAGTGTTTAAGAAGGAACTGCAGATGCTGGAAAACCGAAGGTATGACAAAAATGCTGGAGAAACTCAGCGGGTGAGGCAGCATCTATGGAGCAAAGGAAATATGCGACGTTTCGGGTGGAGACCCTTCAGACTCGACCCGAAACGTCGCCTATTTCCTTTGCTCCATAGATGCTGCCTCACCCGTTGAGTTTCTCCAGCATTTTTGTCAAAGACTGAAGAAGGGTCTTCTTCCTATAGGGTCTTCTTCAGTCTGAAGAAGGGTCTCGACCCAAAACGTCACCCGTTCCTTATCTCCAGAGATGCTGCCTGGCCCGCTGAGTTACTCCAGAATTGAATGCTAATGAACAGATACTGGCTGGCGACTTCTTCTTTAGCACGCAAAGGTAAGGACAATCAGTATGTTCATGAACTGATACTGGCTAGCAACTTCTTGGTTTAATGCGTTAATGAACTCCACACTTCCTACAACTCTACTGTGATGAAGGAGTCGCCTATATTACTAGTTTTATGAATAAAGTATATTTAAACAAGAAACTGTTTTGAAAAGTAAAATGTTTTGCATGATATGAAAGTTCACTGAATTGATTTTAAATATGTGACAGAGTATACCACATCCAACAGCTTTTGGGACTTCTACACTATGTACCAGTATGCTCTGCAACACTCCACAGAGCCCTACCATTCACTGTGTAGGTCCTGCCCATGTTAGATTTTTCAAAATGCAACACCTCACATTTCTCTGTATTAAATTCCATCAGCCATTCCTCAGCCCACCTGCCCAACCGATCAAGATCTTGCTGCAGCTTTAGCCAGCCATCTTCACTATCTGCAATACCGCCCACTTTTGGATCATTTACAAACTTGCTAATTTGTCATGTACATTCTCATCCAAATCATTGTTATAGATGACAAACAGTAATGGGCCCAGCACCGAACCCTGAGGCACACCACTAGTCACAGGCATCCAGTCTGAGAAGCAACCTTCCACCGTCACCATCTGCTTCCTTCCATGAAGCCAATTTTCTATCCAATTCAGCTATCCCTCCTTGGATCCCATGCGATCTAACCTTCCAGAGCAGCCTACCATGTGGAACCTTGTCGAATGCTTTGCTGAAGTCCACAATACAACATCTACAGCTCTGCCCTCATCAACCTTTTTGGTTACATTTTCAAAAAATCTATAACAGACGTTTGGATAGAAACAAAGAAAAGGAAGGTTTAGGGGGATATGGGCCAAATGTAGGTAAATGGGTTAAGCTTAGATGGGCCATGTTGGTTGGCATGGACGAGTTGGATGGAAGGATGGAAACACAAGTGACTGCAGATGCTGGGATGTTGACCAAAACACAATGTTCTGGAGGAACTCAACAGCGCAGTCCAGAAAAAGGGTCTAAACCCGAAATGTCAGAGTCATAGAGTCATACTGCGTGGAAACAGGCCCTTCAGCCCAACTTGCCCACACCGACCAGCATGTCCCATCTACATTAGTCCCACCTGCTGGTGTTTGGCCCATATCCCTCTAAACCTATCCCATCCATGTACCTGTCTAAATGTTTCTTAAACGTTGTGATAGTACGTGCCTCAACTACCTCCTCTGACAGTTCGTTCCAAACACTCACCACCCTTTGTGTAAAAAAAAAGTTGCCCCTCAGCTTCTTATTAAATCTCCCCCCCCCTCACTTTAAACCTATGTCTGGTTCTCGAATCTCCTACTCTGGGCACGAGTACTCGTGCGATCTGTTCCTCATTATTTTGTACACCTCGAGAAGATCGCCCCTCATTCTCCTGCGCTCCAAGGAATAGAATCCTAGCCTGCTCAACCTCTTCCTATAGCTCAAGCCTTCGAGTCCTGGAAACATCTCCATAAATCTTCCCTGCACCAGGGAATATCCAGGGAATTTTTGTTGGATGATGACCAGAATCCCTGTGATTTAGGGACTTAAAGAAATCATTTTGCCCCATTAGTTTTCCAGGCACATTGTCTCTAAAGATTGGTTTAAGTCCTCCCTCCCTAAGATCCCTAATCTTTCCATTATTATTTGCCCGTTTCTAAATATATAGAATGCTTCAAAAATGTGTGTCTTTAGACCTTAGAGATACAGCTCGGTAACAAGCCCTTCGGCCCACTGAGGCCGCGTTGACCAGTGATCACCCCATACACTAGCCCTAGTCTGATACACTAGGGACAATTTATAGATGTATAATGTCTGAAGAAGGGTCTCGACCCGAAACGTCACCCATTCCTTCTCTCCAGAGATGCTGCCAGTCCCGCTGAGTTACTCCAGCTTTTTGTGTCTATCTTCGATTTAAACCAGCACCTGCTGTTCCTTCCTACACTTGGAAAATTTCTAACTTTACCAAAGTTAATTTATCTACAAACCTGCATGTCTTTGGAAACTGGGAGGAAACCGGAGCACCCGGAGGAAACCCACGCGGTCACAGGGAGAACGTACAAAGTATAGAAACCGGAAACTGTAGTCGGGATCGAACTTGGGTCTCCTGCACTGTAAGGCAGCAACTCTATCGCTGTGCCACTGCGTGCCCCCCACCCCCCCCCCCCCAACCCCCCCTCCCCCGCCATCTCATGCATGCACAAGGCTGTTAACATTGTCTGTCATTCCAAACATAACATAAAAACAGCTGTAGCAAGCATGTGTACCGAAAGAAATGAGACGAATATCAATGAAATGTTTGCAGGAGTTACTTGCAGATTTCTGATTCCTGGGTTAATTGGGTACTTTCACACATCATCACACTCAGCACAGGTACTTTATTCTCCAACAAAAGGTGCTTTTTCCTCGATCTTTGAGTGTAGTCATTTGGTTTTTGGAAGAAGCATTTAGTTGTTTACTTCTGCATATCCAGGTCATGTGGGGTGAAGTATATTAAAATTGGTGCCAAATCTGGCAACTCTGCATACTGTCTCAGTACACTACTACGATACACATGTACTGTATCTGCGATGCTTATCTAAGATGCATCTAAGTGCTTGTGTATAGTGATACCTGTACTGAACTGTACACAATCATGTATTTCACTGTAACTCGGTACATGTATGGTTCTGGTATGTTACTGTATTTGTCATGCACACAGGTACAGTGAAATTAATTTTAGTTTACAGTTCAGTGCAGGTGAGCCTGGCCTTTCTGGTGGGTTCCCAGTCTGCAGCGTGACTCCTCTATCCATGGTGGGCGTCCTCCATGTGCGGTGGGTGAGCTGGGACTACCGGGTGGGTCCTCCAGCAGGTGAGCTGGACCTTCCCGACGCGCCCTCGGTCTTCTGGCCATGGCTCGCTGGGACAGTGACAAATAAAGTATTGTTGTACGTGTCGGGATGAACTGCAGATGCTGGTTTAAATCAAAGATAGACACAAAATGCTGGAGTAACTAAGCGGTACAGGCAGCATCTCTGGATAGAAGGAATGGGTGACGTTTCGGGTCGAGACCCTTCTTCCGACCCGAAATGTCACCCATTCCTTCACTCCAGAGATGCCGCCTGTCCCGCTGACTTACTCCAGCATTTTGTGTCTATCTTCAAAGTACTGTTGTATACGTACTGAAGAGCTGGGGGAGGGATGTTGTACACAAAACAATGTTTCCCTCTATCTAAATATGGGTGTCAATAGTAAAGCAACACTAAGACAAGTGGGGATATCTGGGAAGATCTCATGGAACAGTCTGCGTTCAACCATGTGCCGAAGCCAAGCCTTGCCCCCTGCAGGAAAGCTGCTTGTATGACACAAAAAGCTGGCGTAACTCGGTGGGTCTGACAGCATCTCTGGAGAAAAGGAATAGGGGACGCTTTGGGTCAAGACCCTTCCTCAGACGTCTGAAGGGTCTCGAGCCGAAGCGTCACCTATTCCTTTTCTCCGGATATGCTGTCTGACCCGCTGAGTTACTTCAGCTTTTTGTGTCTATCTCCAGTTCAAACCAGCATCTGCAATTCCTTCCTATACAAAGTTGGTTGCATGATTGGCCTGGATAGAGTGCAAATGAGATGAATGAGGATGTTACAGGACTTGAGGGCCTGACATAAGGGAGAGGTTGGGGAGGCTGGGACTTTATTCCTTGGCACACAGGAGAACAAGAGAGGTAGAGAGTGTTTATGTACAGAGCCTTTTACCGAGGGTTGGGCAAATCAAGAATGAGATGGCATTGTCTTAAGTCGAAAGGGAAAAGATTCCTTGGGAGCTTGAGGGGAAATTCTTTCACACAGAGTGTGGTGAGAATATAGAACAACTGCTGGAGAAAGTGATTGAGGTTGGTACAATAACAACATTTGCAAGACATTTGGATACGTACATGGATAGGATAGGTTTAGAGGGTCATGGGTCAAATGGAACTAGCTTAGATGGACATGTTGGTTGGGATAGGTGAGCTGGGCTGAAGAGCCTATTTCCATGCTATGACGTTCACAATAGAAGTGGAATAGTGTTGTATTTTTGTTTTGAAAGACCATCCTGCATTTGAAGCACAAGGAATAATGGAAGAGACACTGATGGTTCTGCAAATCCTTGTTTTTCCCCCTCGGCTAAAATTATGTTTTAATCTACAATTTGAGAGGGAGAAGGTAAAATCGGAAGTGTCAGTATTGCAGCTGAACAAAGGGGACTATGGAGGCATGAGGGAGGAGCTGGCCAAAGTTGATTGGAAAGGGACCCTCGCAGGGATGACGGTAGAACAGCAATGACAGGTATTTCTGGGAATAATCCAGAAGATGCAGGATCATTTCATTCCAAAGAGGAAGAAAGATTCTAAGGGGAGTAAGAGGCAACCGTGGCTGACAAGGGAAGTCAAGGACAGTACAAAAATAAAAGAGAAGATATATAACGTAGCAAAGATGAGCAGGAAGCCAGAGGATTGGGAAACTTTTAAAGATCAACAGAAGATAACTAAAAAAGGCAATACGGGGAGAAAAGATGAAGTACGAAGGTAAGCGAGCCAAGAATATAAAGGAGGATAGTAAAAGCTTCTTTCGGTATGTGATGAGGAAAAAAATAGTTAAGACAAATGTGGGTCCCTTGAAGACAGAAACAGGTGAATTTATTATGGGGAACAAGGAAATGGCAGACGAGTTGAACAGGTACTTTGGATCCATCTTCACTAAGGAAGACACAAACAATCTCCCAGATGTACTAGTGGCCAGAGGACCTAGGGTGACAGAGGAACTGAAGGAAATTCACATTAGGCAGGAATTGGTGTTGGGTAGACTGATGGAACTGGAGGCTGATAAATCCCCAGGACCTGATGGTCTGCATCCCAGGGTACTCAAGGAGGTGGCTCTTGAAATTGTGGACACATTGGTGATCATTTTCCAATGTTCTATAGATTCTGGATCAATTCCTGTGGATTGGAGGGTAGCTAATATTATCCCACTTTTTAAGAAAGGAGGGAGAGAGAAAACAGGGAATTATAGACTAGTTAGCCTGACATCGGTGGTGGGGAAGATGCTGGAGTTGATTATTAAAGATGTTATAGTGGCGCATTTGGATAGCAGTAACAGGATCGATCCGAGTCAGCATGGATTTACGAAGGGGAAATCATGCTTGACTAATCTTCTGGAATTTTTTGAGGATGTAACTAGGAAAATGGACCAGGGAGAGCCAGTGGATGTAGTGTACCTGGACTTTCAGAAAGCATTTGATAGGTCCCACATAGGAGATTAGTGGGAACAATTAGAGCACATGGTATTGGGGGTAGAGTGCTGACATGGATAGAAAATTGATTGGCAGACAATAAACAAAGAGTAGGGATTAACGGGTCCATTTCAGAATGGCAGGGAGTGACTTGTGGGGAGCCGCAAGGCTCGGTGCTGGGACCGCAGCTATTTACAATATATATTAATGATTTAGATGAAGGAATTAAAACATTAGGCAGATTATTATCTAAATGGTGTCAGGTTAGGAAAAGGCAGAGTTGAGGATGCCATTGATATGCCATGATATTGAATGGTGGGGCAGACATGAGGGGCCAAGTGGCCTACTCCTGCCCCAATATTCTTGTGCTGTGGTCAAAGATTATCAACCTGCAATGTTAAATGTGTTTCTCTCTCTACATATGCTGCCTAATTTGCAGACTACTATCAGCAGTTTCTTGCTAACATCGCAGATGATCTGCTGATGGAAGGACTTTGCTAAATTGCCTGCCATGTTACTAAAGTTATACTTCGCTGGTTGGAATGCACAGTGGGATTTCCTGAGGTGGTGATGGACACTAAATGAAAGTAAGTTTTTTTTTTTTCCTTTCCTTCCAACCAAAGTCAAAGAAACTGGTGGTCACCTGCTGGTCTATGGCATCTTGTTGTTTGACCGTGTGACAGTTGCTGCGGTTTGCTTGTTTTGAGATGGGGGATGTGACGCAATATAAGTGCAAGTTGGACACCGCTAATGTACTAAGGCTGTTTCACATGGAAGAGCCTGGAGATGGACACAAAATGCTGGAGTAACTCAGCTGGACAGGGAGATCTATGGAGCGAAGGAAATGGGCAACGTTTCGGGCCGAAACCCTTCTTCAGACGAATGTAGAAAGTATTGATGTTTGCTGAGGGGAAGGTGACAACGATGCATACAATCAGTAAAAGTTATCAGGAGGACAGTGAAACTAGTCGGAGAACTAGGATAGGGTGGGATAGAGAGAGAGGGAAAGCAAGAGTTACTTGAAGTTAGAGAAGTAAATAGAGAAGTCTTACCCGGAAGTATGAATATTAATTCAGGAAAGCAGGGACTCTGCAGAAGGACTTGGATAGGTTGGAAGAATGGGCAAAGAAGTGGCAGATGGAATACAGCGTAACAATGTGTGGAGTCGTGCATTTTGGTAGTAGGAATAAAGGCCTAGACTATTTTCTAAATGGGGAGAGAATTCCGATATCGGAGGTGTAAAGGGACTTGGGAGTGCTGGTGCACGATTCCCCAAAAGTCAATTTGCAAGTCAAATTAGTAGCAAGGAAGGCAAATGCAATTTTGAGAGGACTAGAATATAAAAACTGAGATGTAATGCTGAGACTTTATAAGGTGCTGGTCAGATTGCATTTGGAGTATTGTGAGCAGTTTTGGGCCCGATATTTGAGGAAGGATGTGCTGGCATTGAAGAGGAGGTTTAGGAGAATGATCCCAGGAATGATTGGGTTAACATATGATGAGCGTTTGATGGCACTGGGCTTGTACTTGTTGTTTAGAAGGAAGAAGGGGCACTTCATTGAAACGTACAGAATAGTGAAAGGCCTGGGTAGTGTGGATGTGGAGAGGATCACAGTCAAACATGCAAAACCTATTTTATAAATTCAGTGAGATCTCATCCTCAGTAGATGGCAGTAGAACCTCAAAAAAAAAGATTCTACCATCAGCAAGATAAGTAATAATTCCACCAGCAATTCTACAGCTGTTTAAAAGATGCCTACATCAAATGAAATTGAACAAATATTTGGCACATTTAACACGTTTTACAAGTTTGCCTTCAGCCCGTACCTCAGTGCTACTATTTAGAGAAAATAACACTTAGTTATGACCTGGGAGAACAAACTTTAAATAAGCATAGATAGACACAAGAAGCTGGAGTAACTCAGCAGGTCAGGCAGCATTTCTGGAGAGAAGGAATGGTCGATCTTCTTCTTCTTGCGTATGGCATTCACAGTAGGACAACTTCTTCTATTTGATCTTATTTGATTGTGCACGCGGGTTGATTGCATTCGTCGAAACAGGTTGCAATCTCCCACCCCGTGAAGGTTGCAATCTCCCACCCCGTGAAGGTTGCAATCTCCCACCCCGTGAAGGTTGCAATCTCCCACCCCGTGAAGGTTGCAATCTCCCACCCCGAATGGGCGATGTTTCGGGTCGAGGCCCTTCTTCAGACTGAAAGCCACGGGAAAGGGAAACGAGAGATGTAGATGATGATGTAGAGAGATTTAGAACAAATGAATGAACGATATGCAAATAAATAACAATGATGAAGGAAACAGGCCATTGTTTGCTGTAAAGAGGTGAGAACGAAAGCAGTGGTCAAGGGTGTTTGATCCTCTGGTGCTGCAGGAGACATGTTGGTGGAAGTTAGGGAGCGATTTCTTCAGGTTGGCTTTGTTGAAGTCCCCGGCTACGGAGGTAAACGCCTCGGGGTAAGTTGTCTGGTGCTTGTTGACCACGGCGTGCAGCTCCTCCAGTGTCTGGGGTGGGATGTAGACCGCGGTCAGGATGATGGAGGTGAATTCCCGCGATTAGTGGAAGGGGCGGCACTTCACCGCCAGGTGTTCCAGGTGCGGAGAGCAGGAGCTCTCAAACATCGACCAACTCTCAACACGACCTTCAAAGACGCCTATCGCTCTATCCCTCGCCCTCACTTCGGAAAATCCAACCATTCAGCAATGCTGCTTCTTCCTGCTTACAGGCAGCAACTGAAGAAAGCACCCCCACAGGTGAGGACTGCCTTTGTTCTCACCTTGTTACAGCCTGTTTCTTTCATCATTGTACACAGCTGGTCGGGGGGGGGTGGGGGGGGGGGGCAGAGGAACAACTACAGGACAGCTTGGAGTCTGTAGACTGGGCAAAGTTCAAGGACTCGGCAACAGACCTGAATGAATACGCCGCAGTGGTTACAGACTTCATTAGGAATTGTGTGGGGGATTGTATCCCAACAAAAACCTTCTGAACCAGAAGCCTTGGATGAATTATGAGATCCGCATTCTTCTGAAGACCAGATCCCGGGCATTCAGGTCTGGTGACGCAGAGGTCTATAAGAAGTCCAGATACGACCTTGGTAAGGCCATCAAAAAGGCCAAAAGGGACTTCTGCACTGAGCTGGTGGATGAGACGGATGTTCGGCAGCTGTGGCGGGGCCTGAATGCCATCACCTCCTACAAGGCAAAATCAGGAGGCAGCTCAAAAGACAGCGAAGCATCACTCCCTGACGAGCTCAATGCGTTCTACGCATGGTTCGAAAGGGAGAACACTGATGTGTCTTCCCGAGCCCCCATTCACCCTGATGGTGTTACAGTCACAGTCACGGAAGCCGGCGTCAGAAGATCCTTCAGGGGGTGAACCCTCGGAAAGCGCCTGGACCTGATGGTATACCCGGCCGAGTTCTCAAGACCTGTGCAGACCAACTGGCGGGAGTTTTTGCAGACATTTTCAGCCTCTCACTTCTGAGGTCTGAGGTTCCCATCTGCTTTAAGAGGGCATCAATTATACCGGTGCCCAAGAAGAGTAAGGTGATGTGCCTCAATGACTATCGTCCAGTGGCACTAATGTCTGTAGTGATGAAGTGCTTTGAGAGGTTGGTTATGGTGCACATCAACTCCTACCTCGACAAGAACCTCGACCCACTGCAGTTCGCTTACCGCCACAACAGGTCAACGGAGGATGCAATTTCACTGGCTCTCCAATCCGCATTGGTCCACTTGGACAATAAAAACACTTACGTCAGGCTGTTGTTTATGGACTACAGCTCAGCGTTTAATACCATTATCCCTTCCAAGCTGGTTACCAAGCTCAGGGAACTGGGTCTCTGCGCATCCCTCTGCAATTGGATCCTCGACTTCCTCATCCACAGATCACAGTCTGTTTGAATTGGTGGAAATATATCATCCTCGATAACAATCAGCATGGGAGCACCTCAAGGCTGCGTGCTCAGCCCCCTCCACTCTATACCCATGACTGCGTAGACGGACATAGTGCAAACTCCATCATCAAGTTCGCTGACGACACCACTGTTGCTAGACAAATCACAGATGGGGATAAGTCAGAGTATAGAAGTGAGATCGACTGACTGACCAAATGGTGCCAGCACAACAACCTGGCTCTCAACATCAGTGAGATCAAGGAACTGATTGTGGACTTTGATAGGGGAAGGATGAGGACCCATAATCCTGTACACATCAATGGGAAGATGGTGGAGAGGGTCAAAGACTTCAAATTCCTGGGTGTGCATATTTCTGAAGATCTTTCCTGGACCCAGCACACCGATGCAATTATAAAGAAGGCACATCAGCGACTCTACTTCCTGAGAAGATTACGGAGCTTCGGCATGTCAAAGAGGATTCTCCTAAACTTCTACAGGTGCACGGTAGAGAGCATTTTGACTGGTTGCATCGTGGCCTGGTTCGGCAACTTGAACATCCTGGAGCGAAAAAGACTACAGAAAATTGTGACCACTGCCCAGTCCATCACCGGCTTTGACCTCCCCACCATCGAAGGGATCTATCGTAGTCGCTGCCTCAAAAAGGCAGCCAAAATCATCAAGGACCCACACCATCCTGGCCACACTTATCTCACCATTGCCATCAGGAAGAAGGTACAGGAGCCTGAAAACTGTAACGTCCAGGTTCAGGAACAGCTTCTTCCCTACAGCCATCAGGCTATTAAACACAACAACGAATAAGATCTGAGCTCTGAACTGCAAAAGACTATGTTATTATTGCACTATATTTGTTATTTATTGAACTTTTTTTCTCTTCCCCCGTTATAAACAATGTTTACATATTTACATATTCTGTTGTGCTGCAGCATTTCATTGTCCCATCCGGGACATATGACAATAAAACACTCTTGACCCTTGACGAAAGCTGTTGTGACTTAGGTAGGGGGAGGGTTGGTGAGAGAGGGAATGCAGGGGTTACTAGAAGTTAGAGAAATCAATATTCATACCACTGGGCTGTAAGTTGCTGAAGTGAGGTATAGTGCCCTCCATAATGTTTGGGACAAAGACCCATCATTTATTTATTTGCCTCTGTACTCCACAATTTGAGATTTGCAATAGAAACAATCAAATGTGGTTAAAGTGCACATTGTCAGATTTTAATAAAGGCCATTTTAATACATTTTGGTATCACCATGTAAAAAATGCAGCTGTGTTTATACATAGTCCCCCCATTTCAGGGCACCATAATGTTTGGGACACAGCAATGTCATGTAAATGAAAGTAGTCATGTTTAGTATTTTGGTGCATATCCTTTGCATGCAATAACTGCTTGAAGTCTACGATTCATTGACATCACCACTTGCTGGGTGTCTTCTCTAATGATGCTCTGCCAGGCCTGTATTGCAGCCATCTTTAGCTTATGCTTGTTTTGGGGGCTAGTCCCCATCAAATTTCTCTTCAGCCATACATGCCCAGGCCATAACACCCTCACCATCGTGTTTCACAGAAGAGGTGGTATGCTTTGGATCTTGGGCAGTTCCTTCACTCCTCCATACTTTGCTCTTGCCATCACTCTGATATGTTAATCTTCGTCTCATCTGTCCACAAGACCTTTTTCTAGAACTGTGGTTGCTCTTTTAAGTACTTCTTGGCAAACTGTAACCTGGCCATCCTATTTTTGTGGCTAACCGGTGGTTTGCATCTTGCAGTGTAGCCTCTGCATTTCTGTTCATGAAGTCTTCTGCGGACAGTATTCATTGACAAATCCACACCTGACTCCTGAAGAGTGTTTCTGATTTGTCGGACAGGTGTTTGGGGATTTTTCTTTATTATAGAGAGAATTCTTCTGTCATCAGCTGTGGTGGTCTTCCTTGGCCTGCCAGTCCCTTTGGGATTAGTAAGCTCACCAATGCTCTCTTTCTTTTCAATGCTGTTCCAAACAGTTGATTTTGATAAGCCTAAAATTTGGTTGATGTCTCCAACAGTTTGATTCTTGTTTCAAAGTCTCATAATGGCTTCTTTGACTTTCATTGGCACAACTTTGGTCCTCATTTTGATAAACAGTAATCAAAGTTTCCAAAGGTGATGGAAAGACTGGAGGAAAGACTAGGTGCTGAGAGCTCTCTTATACCTGCATTAAGGAGGCAATTAAACACACCTGAGCAATTACAAACACCTGTGAAGCCATGTGTCCCAAACATTATGGTGCCCTGAAATGGGGGACAATGTATAAACACAGCTGTAATTTCTACATGGTGAAACCAAAATGTATAAAAATGCCCTTTAATAAAATCTGACAATGTGCACTTTAACCATGTGTGATTTTTTTCTATTACAAATCTCAAATTGTGGAGTACAGAGGCAAATAAATAAATGATGGGTCTTTGTCCCAAACATTATGGAGGGCACTGTATGAGATGGGAGTATCGTGAACAGTTTTGGGCCCGTTATCTGAGGAAGGATGTGCTGGCATTGAAGAGGGTGCATAGGATGTTTACGAGAATGATCCCAGGAATGATTAGGTTAACATAGGATGAGCATTTGATGGCACTGGGCCTGTACTCACTAGAGTTTAGAAGGATGAAGGGGGACTTCATTGAAACGTACAGAATAGTGAAAGGCCTAGATAGAGTGGGCGAGGAGAGGATCATTGTCAAACCTACAACATTTATTGTATAAATTCAGTGTTTAAGAAAGAACTACAGATGCTGGAAAAATCGAAGGTAGATAAAAATGCAGGAGAAACTCAGCGGGTGAGGCAGCATCTATGGAGCGAAGGAATTGGTGACGTTTAGGGTCGAGACCCTTCTTCAGACTGGGTTCAGTGATCTGTCATCCTCAATAACGCCATTGGATGGCAGTAGAACCTAAAAAAAAAAGATTCTACCATCAGCAAGATAAGTAATAATTCCACCAGCAATTCTACAGCTGTTTAAAAGATGCCTACATCAAATCAAATTGAACAAATATTTGGCACATTTAACACGTTTTACAGTTTTGCCTTCTGCCCTCAGTGCTACTATTTAGAGAAAATAACACTTAGTTATGACCTGGGAGAACAAACTTTAAATAACCGAAGATAGACACAAAAAGTAGCAATGTTACAAAATTTTGAGATTTTAAAAATCAAGTCTGTAATTTATCCCATCAGATAAAGCATAAAAAGATGTTTAATTTGACACCTAATTCACTTTCATATCTTCAGTAGTAAAAATGTTATGGCCATTTTCATACTCGGAAATTAGCATCTTGTTCCCTATTGCTTTTCCATTGACTTAACACAAAAGCTGTGATCGAGGACAGTCAAAAGCCCATAACTTTCTTAAAAATTAAGAGAGTTAACAAATATGAAACAATCTTACTTAGATGACATGAAATTAAAGCATATAATTAGTTAGTTACCTAATTGTAGCTAATTACAAAATTCAATTACTAGATCTAAACATCTATCAATTTCTTAAGAATAGATTAACATTTTTAAATAGCCTAAGTGTCCAAATAACATTCACACAAGAATTCACAATAGAACATAATTTTTAAATCTCATTGTCATGGATTTATAGGCTAAATGGAAGGAATTTAATGTTTAATACCTGTAAATTAATGGCCATTTAAATCATCTTGCGAGTGTTTTTTTCTGGAACGCGATCAATTGGAACGTTGCATTTGCGGTGAATTTAAACCCGTATCGGCATGAAAAATACTGCCGGTTTGTTCGGGGAATAAAATCACCGTTTCACAATTTAAAATGTGAATTAAAGGCCTCTTAAGAAGCACTTTTATACATAAAATAAACTGCTTTCGTTTACCTGTCCCGTGCGTGAAATCCAACCCCGTTGTCGGCGTTGACGGCTTTAGAAGCTGATTTAAAAATAACTCCAGCGCTGAAATTGTCGGGCGAATAAAAATAAAAAATACACAAAACGCCCGTCGGAATGATTCTTCAGCAAAAGCTTGCACTCCAACGAAATATAATTCAGGACAAGGTAGGAAAAACCCGTGTTTTAACCCCGCCCCCCCCTCAAAGGCGCCAAATTCGCGCACACGGCCAGTGGCAGAATTGCAGCACCGCTGAAGGTAAGTATTCTAACATACCTACAAAAAGCTGGAGTAACTCAGCAGGACAGGCAGCATCTCTGGAGAGAAGGAATGGGTGATGTTTCCATCGAGGCCCTTCTTCAGACTGAAAGTCACGGGAAAGAGAGATGTAGATGATAATGTAGAGAGATATAGAACAAATGAATGAAAGAAATGCAAATAAGTAACAATGATGAAGGAAACAGGCCATTGTTAGCTGTAACGAGGTGAGAACAAAAGCTATTGTGACTTGGCTGGGGGAGGGATGGAGAGAGAGGGGAATACAGGGGTTACTAGAAGTTAGATAAATCAATATTCATACCACTGGGTTGTAAGCTGTCCAAGCAAAATATGAGATGCTGTTCGTCCAATTTGTGTTTAGCATCACTCTGACAATGGAGGAGGCCTAGGACTGAAAGGTCAGTGTGGGAATGGGAGGGAGAATTAAAGTGTTTAGCAACCTGCAGCAGGTAGGTCCAGGCGGACTGAGCGAGGGTGTTCAGTGAAACAATTGCCCAGTCAAAGTTTGGTTCAGCGAACTGATCGCTTAGTCTGCCTGGGGTCTATATATTGTTTTCTCTAACTTCAAGTAACCCGTGCAATCCCTCTCTCTCCATCCCTCCCCCACCCAAATCACACCAGCTTTTTGTTCTCACCTCGTTACAGCTAACAATGACCTGTTTCCTTTATCATCGTTACTTTTTTGTTCTATATCTCTCTACATCATTGTCTATATCTCTCATTTCGTTTCCCTTTCCCATGACTTTCAGTCTGAAGAAGGGTCTCAACCCGAAACGTCACCTATTCCTTCTCTCCAGAGATGCTGCCTGTCCTGCTGAGTTACTCCAATATTTTGTGTCTATCTTCGGTTTAAACCAGCATCTGCAGTTCCTTCCTACAAACTTTAAATAACAGCCATTAAGTTTCAGTAAATGACAGAATCTAATTGAGAGCCTTGGGACAAATTCATAGCATCTAAGTATTTTTGCCATATTTATGTTCAGTGATATGCTTTCTCCTTCTGTTTATTGTGTCTTCTGTCTGGCCGTGGCTAGTGATCCGTCATCTTGGAGCAGAGAAGGTTAAAGAGAGATTTAATGCAGTTATTCATATAATACAATTATTCATCATGACAGGGATTGAGATCATAAAATGCCGTCCCTTTTATCTACCAAGAGAATTCACCTGTACTATCTTGTCGGTGATGTGCCTGCCACCCCAAACCAACACCAAAGTGGCAGTGGATGAATTATATACTCTGTTATGAACTGCCCTGAGACAGTAAACTCTGATGCCCTTGCCAGTGAATTTATTCAAGCTAACATCAAGTGCGTACTTTCCAAATACTATCAGTATGTCTCCTGCCACCCCCAACATGCAGGGTGTTAATATTTGTGCTGACTGACACCACCATTATGTTTGCCTATCACTCACCATCATTTTGGCCATTCTGATCATCTATCGGTGATCTCCTTCTGACTTATAGACAGAAGCACGAGGCACCAATGAAGAGAGTAATACTGCAGTAGACTGAGAAGGCTGAGGGGCTACTTGAGGACTGCCTTGAGTCGGTGGACTGGAACATATTCAAGACCACTCTACCCAGCAAGAAATGTGTTGATGACGGCAATGCGACCAAGACAAGTAGGGTCTATCCTAACCCTAAGCCTTCGATGAACGGAAAGTTTCACGGTCTGCTGAAATGCAGATTAAAAGCTTTCAAGAAGGATGAACCCATAGCATACGAAGGCCACATATGATCTCCACAGGGATGCCAAGAGAGAATTCCAAAACAGAATACAGACTCCATTCATTCAAACGGAAAACAGCTGGTCCAGATGGAGTCCCTGGACGGGATCTGAAACCAACTGGGGTGTGGAGAGGGTGAGGAGTGGTGTTTACATGGAATGAGATGGCATGGCTCCAAGGTTGAGCAGACCCACTGGCTGTTACCCTCAGAAGCAAAGGGAATCTATATGTCTTTCAACTGCAGTAGGTTGTCAATCACTGACTAAATGTAAAACATAGATACTTTCTGGGTGTACCCGTCTATTCAAGCACGAGTGAAAATGGGACTATTAACACAAGTGCTTGGATTTGCTGAGCTTCATTCTGATTCAAGGCCACTGCACATCTACAAATGTGATTAAGCACCTGATTGCAATTTAATCAAAATTTGAAATGGGGAATGCTTTTTATTTCCTTTGTATTTTCCCAATAGAAAATGGAAGTTGATATAATTGCCTTCAGCCACAGAGCACGGCTGATCGATACTCTAACTGTTGAAACATAGTGCATGACTGCTAGGTGATCCCATGCCAGAGAAAGCAAGTGGAGTGATGCATGTCTCATATTCTGTAACTGATATTTAAAGATATTAACTTCAGCGGTAAAGGATGGGTGAACGTAATTCGCAGGAGGGTCATGTTAATATTTTAGTAGCGGGTAAGCAGATTAATCTTGTATAACAGATGAGATTTAACTCCATGTGCATGTGTCTGCTTTGGCCATGTAGACCAATATGGATTGAGCATTAATAACTACCCTTGAGAAAGTGGCAGGCAGCAGCTGCAGCGAATTATTGTGGACAATTTGATGAGAGGGATCCATGGTATTATTGAGAATTCTGCAACAGGTTCAGCTGTAGGAACATTGATGTGCATCCGAGCCCGGATAATACCTTCGTCCCACCACTGGGGTGGTCGTGGGTTTCTGACTGGGCTTTGGTGGTCGCTTCACTACGGTTTGGAGCCATTGCTACCATCCATGGTCCATTGGTGGTGGGCAGAGTGAATGAATTGGTTAGAAGATGGAGCATCAGTCAAGTGGGCTGTATGCTGACAGCTGTTGGAGCAGCATCCTCCCAGGAGAATGGAAAATATCCCACTATACCCACACGCTTGGCAGATGGTGGAGAGGTTTCGGCTGGATCAGTCATGTCATATAATCAGTCTCTGACCAAAATTTGAATCAATGGCATTATCAATCACAAAAAAATATAGGTGAACAGGAACTAGAAACAAGAATAAAAATATGGGAACACTCAGCAGGCCAGCATCTGTGGAGAGAGAAAGAGAGAGAGTTTTAGGTTGAGGATGTTTTCCAATTCTGACAGACATTAAATGCTGGAGTAACTCAGCGGGACAGGCAGCATCTCTGGAGAGAAGGAATGGGTGACAATTCTGGGTCGAGACCCTTCTTCAGACTGATGTCAAGGGAGTAATGGCTCTGTCCCACGGGCAGGCGGTTACTGGCGGTGAAGCGCGGCGTCTCCGGAAGCGGGGACCGTGCGGCTACTGCGGGAGCGCCGCGCGTATGCTGCGGGAGCGCCGCGCGGATGCGTCCCACGAGCATGCGGTAAGTTCAACCTTACCGGAAGCTGTTGCCGCGCGTATGCCAGGTGGTCACCGCACGGCCTGTCCCACGGGCCGACTGGAATGGACGTCGCGCGGCGTCGGGTGATCACGTCATCGCGCAACGCAACGCGCTATGCGATGACGTCGAGACGGCTCGCGGCATACAGGCGGTGCTCGCGGCGCACTGGCGGTGCTCGCGGCGCACTGGCGGTGCTCGCGGCGAAGAGGCGGCGGCTGTGCGGTAGGCCGAAATTTTTGAAGTGTCGGTTTTTGTGAGCACCGCGCGGTGTCGGTCCAACTACATACGGTCCCGGTGGTGTGCGTGGGACTGACCCCGTGGGCCATGCGCGGTCTCTGGCAGTCCACGAGCGGTCCCAACTTCCTGCTACACGGCCAGTAACCGCCAGTAACCGCCTGCCTGTGGGACAGGCCTTTTAGCGGTACACAGGTATGGTAGTGTATAGATAAGAAAGTGTTAGGTGTGAAAACAGGACCAAGGGAATGGAGATCAAGGAAAATGTAGAATAGATCATTGTTGGTTGGGAGAAGGTCACAACAAAGCAAACAGAGATAAAATGTAGTCAGAGACAGTAAGACTGGTTGGAGAACTGGGAAGGGGGAGGGGATGGAGAGGGAGGGAAAGCAAGGGTTACGATGTTTTCCAATTCTGATGTGGGACATCTGACCTGAATGCATTAAACTAGCCAAACACCTCTCTAGAAAATATAGAACCACTGCATTTTTTTCTGACAATTTATTGAGCTCCTTGCTTTCATTTGAGAAGCACAAATCATATCCATCTCCTTAAGAGTTATTCAAAGATTTATACCAATTATTTGAAAATGTGTTGAGATCTTTCATCAGGTTCCTTTTCCCTAAAGAGGATTGCTGCAGACTATTTTGAAATTGACTTACAATACAATACAATACAATACAATTTATTTGTCATTTGGACCCCGTTGAGGTCCAAACAAAATGTCGTTTCTGCAGCCATACATTACAAAACGAAGAAGACCCGAGACACAACACAATTTACACATCCATCCATCACAGCGCTGTGATGGAAGGCAAAAAAAAACTTATCTCTCCACTGCACTCCCCCCCCCCCCCGATGTCAGAGTCAAAGTCGGGCGGGCGATGGTGATTGTCCCGTGGCCATTAAAGCCACGCCGGGTAATGCAAGGTCGCGCACCGGGTCTTGGTGTTAGAGCCCCGGCGTGCGCTCGCAAAGTCCCGCGGCCATTCCAAGCCGCGCGGGGCGGTGATGTAAAGCCCCGCTCCAGGTGCTCTTCAACCCCGCAACTCGGGCGGGAGAAGTCGCCGCTGCGGAAGCCCCGAAAAGCGGTCTCCCTCTAGGGACCCGCGGGCTTCCGGTGTTGCCGTCCGCCAGACCCGGGGTTGTAGCCTCCGAATCTCCGGGGGTCGGGTCGCAGCAGCGCTCCACCACAGCTCCACCCGCTCCGGACTCGGCCAGCCCCGTGACGGTGAGTAGTCCGCAGCTCCGCAACTGGAGCCCCAGGTCGTCCCTGCTGGAGGCCGCTCCACGTTGCCCAGCCCCAACGACAACGGAGACATGACAAAGAAAAGGTCGGGTCTCCCGTGCAGGGGAAAGATTTTAAAGTTCCCCCCCCCACCCCCACATACATACACCGACAAAAAATAAAAAATAAAAACTACATAGAAACGAGACAAAAATAATAAAAAGACAGACGGACTACAGAGGCCGCTGCTGACGAGAGTCGCGCCGCCGCCGCCGACGGAAGCCAACAACGAGCTATGTGTCGTCTGACACACGAGCGAACAAAGCACGACTTCAACCGTGAAAAACTTTAATGTAAAAAGTTGGTGAGAGTACAAGTGGTTTGAAGACGTCAGATTGTTTTGATGAAGCATTGACTTGCCGTAGCCCACTTGGGGCCTAGTTAGGATGGGCATCAAATCCTGTTCTTGTTAATGATGCCATCACACCCCATTATCAAAGGCAAGAAAGGGCATCTTTAAATTGCATGTATTTCAGTGATGAAAGTCCCAAAACCTATTCCAGTATCTCAATGTTAGCACGACTTTGGGGATCATGACAGAAGCCTCCTCATGGCGATCCCCGGAAACGACGACACGATGCACTCTGCGACGCGTCGGGCGACCAATTCTGTCAACATGTTGGATGACGACGGAAGCCAACAGCGAGCTATGTGTCGTCTGACACACGAGCGAACAAAGCACGACTTTGTAATGAAACCTATGGTTACCGGTGGCATTGGGAACCAAAGTACATGTTTTAGTTTAGTTTAGTTTAGTTTAGAGATACAGCGCGGAAACAGGCCCTTCGGGCCACTGAGTCCGCGCCGACCAACGATCCCCGCACACTAACACTATCCTACACACATTAGGGACAATTTACATTTATACCAAGCCAATTAACCTACAAACCTGTACGTCTTTGGAGTATGTGAGGAAACCGAAGATCTCGGAGACAACCCATGCGGTCACGGGGAGAACGTACAAACTCCGTATAGACAGCACCCGTAGTCGGGATCGAACCAGGGTCTCTGACACTGCAAGCGTTGTAAGGCAGCAACTCTACCGCTGTGCCACCATACCACCCAGGTGCCAACTGTTGCTAACTCTTGAGGTGTGGGTATGGGATGGGTGCAATGGATATCTATCCAGAATAGTGCTGTTTGCTGTGCAAAATGTGGTGTTTTTACCTTTTAAGATACCACTATTTGTCAGTACATTATTTCACCTAAATTTCTAACTCCATTATTGAACTGGAATTATCTGTACATTTAAATAGCAATCTAATAGACATCAAAAGTGATGAAGCTCAAGGAAAATGTAGAATAGATCATTGTTACCTTGGAGAAGGTGACAACAAAGCACACAGAGATACTATGTAATCAGGGAAACAGACAGAGAACTGGGAAGGGGGAAGGACGGAGAGAGAATGCAAGGCTTACTCGAAGTTAGAGAAGTCAATGTTCATACTGCTGGGGTGTAAGCTGCCCAAGCGAAATATGAGGTGCTGTTCCTCCAATTTGCGCTGGGCCTGGCTCTGACAATGGAGGCTAATGTGAGAATTCCCTCTGCCACATTAGCTACTGTATGGTTTTCATCTACAGGTACAGGTTACTAATGCAAGGTATTTGTCCAGACATAATTGTTCAAAAATGCTTCTTGTAACATCTATTGTATTTCAAGGCCAATATTTAATATCCATGTCTATTTACTCAGTGGCATTTCAGGGAGCAGTTAAAGAGGAACCATGTAGGTGGGCTGAGAGTCATATTTAGTCCTGACTTAATAAAGGACACCAGATTTTCATTTCTGAATCTTATATATTTTTTAACTGATGGCTAGTTTTGTTTTAAAGTGCAGATTGTTAAATTAATTTAAATCCCACACCTGTCTTGCTGTGGTGGATTTGAACTCAGGCTGGTGGATTCCCTGTTTCGTAAATTAACCATTGAAACATTGCACCCCCTAAATATTGTGTGTAGGAAGGAACTGCAGATGCTAGTTTACACCGAAGATATACACAAATTGCTGGAGTAACACAGCGGGACAGGCAGCGTCCCTGGATATAAGGAATTGGGTGATGTTTCGGGTCAGTCTGAAGAAGGGTCCTTACCTGAACGTCGCCTGTCCATGTCCTCCAGAGATGCTGTCTGACTCTCCGAGTTACTCCAGCATTTTGTGTTTTATTCAATGAAATGGACCAGCCATTTGCCACACCCTGGCTGCAGAAATTGTGCAGTAGATGCAAACCCTACCATGAGATGTTTATCCGTTAAAGTGCGAAACCTTCACCACTTGTAAGGCTGTGCTAGAAAATGTGCTGTTTACTTGGTTGGATGCAGTCACAACATCAGCCAAGAAAGAGCTCCCATCAGTGGTGTGGTGGAGTGCAGTCTACAGTCTACAGTTTGCACTGCAGAACACAAAGACAGAGGGCATCTTCCATCCTCACCTGCAGAGAGAGAAAGAGAACCATACATTGAGGAAATAATCACCTGGGAGTTCCTCTCTATCTCAAAGGCCACCTTCGATCGAAACCCCCTATATAATTAATTACGGAGGCAAGAGACTTAGACTTAGTTCCTCCCACACTGTTGAGTGCATTGGGCAGCAAGCTTTCGCCATTCTGTTTGGTTATGTGCGCCGTCTTCCACCCTCGATATGCTTGCGTCCCGGGTTTCCAAATCCTTCTGGAATGTTCACCTCCATGTGAGTTTTGGTCGGCCTCTTTTCCTTCTTCTGTCAGGTTGCCATGTCATTGCTATCTTAGGTGCACGTTCTGGTGACATTCTGAGTACATGTCCTGCAGCTTTCATCCTGCGTCCCTCTATGTCCTGGCTGAGAGGCTTTGTGCAGTTTCCCAGTAGATCTCCTCGTTTGTGATGTGGTCTCTGTAGCTAGTCTTCATGATCTTCCTCAAGCAGCGTTGCTGGAATGCATCCAATTTTTTTGTTTTCATCTTCACCTTGATTTTCCATGTCTCACTGGCACAGAGGGCTGTAGGGAGGACTACGGACTGGAAGTGCTTGACTTTTACCAACTTGGATATCCTGCCACCATATTGGCTGCATTCTTCTGAAGACTGATGCAGTTTTACCAATTCGGGTGTTGATGTCTCCATCTACTGTGAACATGCTGCCAAGATAGGCAAGAGAAGCAACTACAAAAGGGAAGTCCATCATGACAACAACAGTGGGGAAGTAGATATTAATATTAGCACGCAACACAAAAAAAAAGTTAATCAGATTTTAATTGACCTAAGCCAAAGTAGTACAAAAATGTTCAGTGACCTTAAAGGCGCACAATGATCAGAGTACATGCATCTTGTAATAAGGGAATAATACACAGTACATCACATCAACATTCCATTCTTGATAGCACTTGGGAAGCCGCATGGCATTTGAAACAAAATAGAAACAATGAAGGAAAGCGGGCTGAGGTTTTAATTTGTGCACTTAGTGTCTCGAAAACCAGACTGAGGTTCTGAAAAGCCTGGGAGAATCAGGATCAATATCCCATCAGTTAACCTATGGCCTTTGATAAGTTTGAGAGTATGAATAATGAATGCAAAGGAAATAAATCAAATTCACCTAATGAAACCAGATGTTGAAAAGGGCAACTGAGGTGAGATTGGCTGATTGATTGAAAAACTCAAAGCCTGTCAATTGAGATTGATAGATTGGCACGCTGGCAGCACAAAGTCCCAGGTGTGTTTACGTGTTCTAGATATTCATTATTTTGTTTCATGAATTAATCCTGGACAATACAGGATGATGTCAAAATACCTTCTGTTATATACGCACCTTCTTGTCTTCAAAATAAGATCTGTAACCATCTGTTTGGATGAATTTAGTTTAGTTTAGAGATACAGCGTGGAAACAGGCACAGACAGCACCCATTGTCGGGATAGAACCCAGGTCTCCGGAGCTGCAAGCGCTGTAAGACAGCAACTCTACCGCTGCGGCACTGTGCCGCCCAATATTGAACTATTGAATGTCTTCAGAAAGAAAACCATTTAAGTTTTGGAATCCTTAACGCACATAGGAAGTACCCCACCATCCTCCAATTATATTACATGTGGAGAACTTGCTGTTCTCATCTATTGAACTGCCTTTCGCTCAGTGGTTTTAGAAGGAGAATTTTGTGGAATTGTTTGCCACAGAAGGCAGTAGAGTCTAATTCACTGCATGAATTTAAAAGAGAGTTAGATAGAACTCTAGGGGCTAGTGGAATCTAGGGATATGGGCAGAAGGCAGGCACGGGTTACTGATTGTGGATGATCAGCCATGATCACAATGAATGGCAGTGTTGGCTCGAAGTGCCAAATGGCCTCCTCCTGCACCTCTTTTCTATGTTTCTATGAGCTGTTCCACCATGCTGCCTGCTCTAATTCCGCTCTTTCCCGCTCAACACCAGAGAACTCTGCTAGTTTCAATTACATGGGCTGCTGAAGATTTATTTCATCACATGCAAAGGCATAGAGTGCGCGCACCTAATTAATCTTAGACCCCGAGTAATTTAGATTTCATTCTTAAGAACTCAAATGTTATTCCATCGCTTGATTTCACTGATTAAGTCTGAGATTTGAGGCTTTCTGAGCCAGATTGAATTATTGCACTGTGCTGAGGCAATCTCAAATCTGGACTGTGAAAATGCTTTAAATCTGTTTGAAAAATATATTCATGTTTTATGCATCCGGCAGTTTATGTCGTACACATCAGTAGGTCTCTTGTTTGGTCCCTATTTTATACTTGCTTATCTCATTTTGGTACGGAAACCTTTTAGTTGACTTCACAGCATAGAGAACATTCAACAGGTTAGCACAGAATGGCCCCTTTAGCTCACAATATCTGTATTGAACATGGTGTCAGGTTAAACTAATCTCCTCTGTACGTGATCCACATCCCTCCATTCCATGCATATCCTTGTGCCAATCTAAAAGCCTCTTAAATGCCACTATCGTATCTGCCTCCACTACCACTCCTCATATCCTGGCATTCACCTCCATGTGTAAACAAAAACTTATCTGCACATCTCCTTTAAACTCTTCCCCTCTTATCTTAAAGCTATTACCTCTGGTCTTTGACATTTTCACACTCGGACAAAGGTCCTCAATTTCTACCTATCGATGCCTCTCATGATTTTGTACACATCAATCCCCTCCACGTCTGGCATTCTAGAGAAACTGATACAAGTTTGTCCAACCTCTCCTTATAACTAATACCCTTAGTTCAGGCAGTATTCTAGTAAACCACCTCTGCACCCTCTCCAAAGCTTCTGCATCCTTCCAGTAAAGGGGTGACCAGGGGTGCAGACAATACTCCAAATGTGACCTGGTCATAATTTTCTAAAGCTGCAACATGACTTCCTGATTTGTATACTCAATGGCCAGACCAATGAAGGCAAGCGTGCCCCATTATATATACTCTGACCTGGTGGCTGGAAGAAGGATGACCCGGTGGGCCGCGGCCTGTAGGTTAAATCGCCGAGCCCTCCCCCCCCCCCGCTTGCTCCCTCACGGCCATGCATGGTGGTGGGCTTGGCTCACCGCCACAAAGAAAGTCACGGCATACCTATCTAAAAGCTTCTTAGATACCACTATCATATCTGCTTCCATTACCATCCCTGGCAGCGCGTTCCAGGCACCCTCCACCCTGTGTGAAAGAACTTTCCCTGCACATCTCCGTTAAATTTTTTCCCTTTCAACATGAAGCTCTTCCCGCTTGTCTTTGACATTTCCACCTTGGGAACAAGGTACTGACCATCCAATTCGCATGATAGGAATGGAGACTGGCAGTTATGCAGAGTTGTCTGAAGTTACTCATGGGCTACGAAATGTGCAAGGATTTAAAAACAAGGACAGAGATTTAAAATTCAATGGGGTGCATCTTTTGACTGGTGACTAAGGACGTAATTAATGATGTTTTAGGTCATAAGGTTGACCTCTTAATGGAGATGGCTTTTTCCCCATTGCTCTGTTGATAATCTTTAGGAGAAGTGTTATCTCAGAGAAGAAACTTGATGTGGAGTCAAGGCATGTTGGCTAGTTGACCTGAAGATGTAATGAGCTCAAAGTGGAAACCGAAAGGACAGGGAATGTATTGAATTGAGTACTGGGAAACTGGAAGATCCAATTTCGGGAAGAAATAAACTGGTAAAGAATCTTGAGACACGGCCAAACTCATTACTGGCCAATCTCTGTCTTTTGTACGGGGTGAGTGCCAACAATCTGTGGCCGTTGCAAATAGATGTGCCTTGATCAGAGCACCAGAATACTTTTGGAAATTAATTTCTCTCATTATCTGGATGTTATGTTTTGGCTGCAATATTAGATAATATTTAAAAAGTCAATATTAGACACTGTATATTGAGAAAGGGGCAACAAAATGGAGAAAGGATCTTTGTGATTAAGTATTTTTAATTCTTAAATTTATTATCTCATGGTCTGGAACCATGAATCTCACAAAAGAAAAAATATTTTGCCAAGAGTCTTTTTTTTACTTGTTTAGACTCAGCTCTCTATTTTCCGTTCGTCAAACAGAGTGGATGGAGTGGATTCTGGAAGAGCAGAAAATTCCAGTCTGGAGAAGGGTCTCAACCCGAAAAGTCACCCATTCCTTCTCTCCAGAGATGCTGCTGCCTGTCCCGCTGAGTTACTCCAGCTTTTTGTGTCTATTTTCGGTTTAAACCAGCATCTGCAGTTCCTTCTGACACATGTAAATTAGCACTGCATTGCCATGTAATGGTCAAGGAGCCAAGCCGACCTTCTTTTGCACAAGTCGCCTGATGATAATGGGAGACCACACTCCACGGTGATTTGTACCGACTTGGAGGACTGGCCTCATCTGTTTAATTGGAATTCTTCAGGACGGACGCTACGAGGTGACAAGCTCTTCTGAAGTCACAATTAAAATGCAGGAAGTAAGAAAAGGCTGTCACTCAACAGCGCATGAAAATGTGCGATTGACATTTTCATTTTAATTCTGCGTAATGTCTCACTCAGCTGCCAGTGAAGGCAAGGGAGCCAATGCCAGGCAGCTTGTGAAGTGACTGATGAAAGCCTTGGATGCCACAGCACTGAATCCATCGTGTTATTTTTAACACAGGTTTTTATTAAAGCCAATATTCCCAGTGCAGTTACTGTACCATCATTCTGCAAGCCATGTCAATCAATGGCAGATCAATTGTTGCATCCTGCATATACTGGAGGCTTGTGGTTGACAAATTACTGGTGCATACTTAGTTTAGTTTAGAGATACAGCGCGGAAACAGGCCCTTCGGCCCACCGAGTCCGCACCGACCAGCTATCCCCCCACCCCCCACCCCCCACTGCACACTCACACTATCCTGCACGCACTAGGAACAATTTACACTTATACCAAACCAATTAAACTACAAACCTTTAGGAAAGGAAGATCTCGGAGAAAACCCACGCAGGTCACGGGGAGAAAGTACAAACTCCGTACAGATAGCACCCGTAGTCAAGATTGAACCCGGGTCTCTGGCGCTGTAAGGCAGTTGCTCCACCACTATGTCACCATGCCGCCCAGTAGCCAAGTGATTTTGTGGCACATATAATCAAATGAAGTGTAAACTCTGTGATCGCTTTCCCAAAAGCTTTAACACCCCGTCCCATTCCCACTCTGACATTTCCATTCTAGGCCTCCTCCATTGCCACAGCGAGGCCACACACAAACTGAAGGAACAGCACCTCGTATTTTGCTTGGATAGCTTACCACTCAGTGATATGAACATTGACATCTTCAACTTTAGGTAGGTGACCTACAATCTACTCCTCCCCCCCCCCCCCCCCCCACACACACACACACACACACACACTTATGTGCTGTATGTGACAGCTGTTGGGGTGAAAGATGAGGATTAGGGGACCCCGACAGTCTTTTATTTCCCAGTTCTCCGACTAGTCTGACTGTCCCTCCGATTACATTGCATCTCTGCCTGCTTTGTTGTCACCTTCTCCTAGCTAACATTGGTCTATTCTACACTTTATTTGATCTGCATCTCTATTGATCTCTTACACTTCATTATCTCTGTAAAGGGCCTGTCCCACTTATGTGTCCTTGGCACGCAAATTACGCGACCTCGTGGTCGTGTTGAGGCGCACGGGCATTGTATGGGCCGGTCCCACTGAGAATCGCGGAGGGGTATCTAGTTGTGCGCGACATCGCGCGGGGCTCCGAAATTTTTATAGCGAACGAAATCTTCGCGTGCCAACGGCCTGTCGCGGAACTGACGGCCAAAGTGGGACAGGCCCAAGACCCTGGCTCGACGCAATGTCTCACCTTCAACAGCAGCAGAAGCAGGCAAACGATTGCCGAGCTCGGCCTGGGGCTCACGGCCGTTGTGGTCCGGATCCGCCCCCACTTCTACTCCCAGAGCGGGGCCAAGATAATTGAAGATAGACACAATATGCAGGAGTAACTCAGCGGGACCGGCAGCATCTCTGGAGAGAAGCAATGGGTGACGTTTCGGGTCAAGACCCTTCTTTTCAGACTGAAGAAGAGTCTCAACACGAAATGTTACCCATTGCTTCTCTCTAGAGATGCTGCCGGTGCCGCTGAGTTACTCCAGCTTTGTGTCCATCTTCAAATGACGTCCCGCGCTCCAGACGGCTGTGCGTACGCATGGAATGGCGCCCAACTTTCGCGGGACCATCGCGCCTCTGCATGCCAAGGACACGTAAGTGGGACAGGCCCTTTACACTTCATTATCTCTGTTACTCCTTCTCCTCTGATGCTCAGTCTGAAGAATGGTCTCAAACTGAAACGTCACCTATTCCTTCTCTCCAGAGATGCTGCCTGTCCCGCTGAGTTACTCCAGCATTTTGTGTCTGTCTTTGGTGTAAACCAGCATCTGCAGTTCTTTCCTACACAATTTACTGTAGTAACTCAGTGGATCGACCAGTGGATCTGTGGGTGGCAAGGCAGAGTCAATGTTTTGTACCAAAACCTTATATCAGGACTGATGCACATTTTGACCTGAAATGTCAGCCATTCCAGCCATTGAAGCACTGAGTTCCTCCGGCAGATTGTTTGTTGCTCCAGATGCCAGCATCTGCAAACTCTTGTCTCCAGAAAAATATATATTTTAAATAGTGCCAGATTTTATTTTAAAAATATTATTAAAGGGATATGTGGGTCCTTGTACACAAGAGACTGAAAGCTAACACATGGATACAATAAGTGATTAGGAAGGCAAATGACATTTGGCCTTTATTACAAGAGGATTAAAAGAAGCAAAGATGTCTAACTATAACCACCATGGTGAAGCCTGGAGTATTGGGAACAGTTTAGATCTCATTGCCTTAGGAGCAGTGCAATGAGGATTCAATGGGCTGGTTCCTGGGATGGTGGGTTTGCCAGTGACGAGTAACTGCGTACACAAGTATAATGTGTAGGAAGGAACTGCAGATGCTGGTTTTCACCAAAGATAGACACAAAATGCTGGCGTAACTCAGCGGGACCACCATTATCTCTGGAGGGAAGGAATGGGTGAGGTTTCTTCAGGCTGAGAGTTAAGGGCCTGTCCCACGGGCATTCGACTCCATGCGGCAAGCGCGACCTAACCGGAAGCGGGGACCGTGCGGAGGTCGAGTGATCCCCATACAGGGCCGGTCCCACCAGCATGCGGCTGCATGTGGCAAGCGCTACCAAACCGGAAGCGGGGGCCGCGCGGAGGTCGAGTGACGTCAAGACGGTGCGCACGGCCGTTGAAGCAGTGCACACGGCCTCGATGCGGCTGCGTACAGCGTCAAGGCGGTGCACACGGCCTCAAGGCGGCTGCGGGGCAGCAGACTGTTGCCGCGCAGAATTTTTGAACAGTGTCAGTTTTTCGGAGCCCCGCGCGATGTCAGGACCAGCTCCGCATAACTCCATACGGCTCCGGCGATCGAAGTGGGACCGGCCCCGCGACCTCCGCACGGCCCCCGCACGGCCCCCCCGCTTCCGGTTAGGTCGCGCTTGCCGCATGGAGTCGCATGCCCGTGGGACAGGCCCTTTAGGGAGAGAGAGACATAGAGATATGGAAGGGTAATGTGAAAATGACAGATCAAAGGGAACGATGATCAAGGAAAATGTAGATTGGTTCATTATTAGCTGAGGGGAAGATGATAAGAAGGCATGCAATCACAAGTATTATATTCCCTAGAGTTTAGACATATGAGAGTTCATTGTGCACTTAAGCAATAATATACATGATCATGTTTTGTATTGCCAGAGTTTGTACCTTCTCCCCGTGACCTGTGTGGGTTTTTTCCAAGTTGGTCAGTTTCCTCCCACACTCCAAAGATGTACAGGTTTGCAAGTTAATTGTCTTGGTATAAATGTAAAAATTGTTCACTAGTGCACGGGAATAACTGGTCAGCGCGAACTCGGTGGGCCGGAGGTTCTGTTTCTGCACTGTATCTCTAAACTAAACTAAACAGTGAACCTTCTCTGAGCTGCTACAAAAACATCTCTCCTTAAAAATGGATGAATTTGTATCTCCATAGTACTAATCACAAAAATCAGACACATTTCTTACAGCAAATGGCAAGGTCACAATGTATGTCCCTGTAGATGAACTGTCTGCTTCAAATAGCTAAGCAGAACTTATTCTACATGAGAGTTATGTTTCGCAAAGTCCTTCATTGAAAGTGAATTGCTCTGAACATGCTGAACTCATGAGATATTATAGAAAGGCCTGTCTGTCTCTCAGATGATTCCACTCTGTATTTTTTCATCTTAATCCATGGCTACAATTTTCCTAGTTTTGTAGCTTCCAGCTTGAACGCATCTCAGGCGTCAGTTTATTGTCCCTGATAATGCACACAAAAGCATTGATGCTTGGCTTAGCCGGGCGTAAAAAGAGAGCAGAGTCTCTCGCCCTCTGTCAAAGAATGAGTCCAGATTTTAGTGATTAGAAGCAGGCAACACAGATCTGTTGAATGGATGCACTTCTCTGGTTTCTTTTGTCAGTCTTGGTTTTTTTAAATGCAGGTGTGTTGGAATGCAGACAGCATGGTGGCCCAGCAGTACAGTTGCTGCCTTACAGTGCCAGGGACCCGGGTTCGATCCTGACTACGGGTACTTGTCCTTACAAGGTTTGTACATTCTCCCCGTGACCTACATGGGATTTTCTCCGAGATCTTCGGTTCCCTCCCACACTCCAAAGAGGTACAGGTTTGTAGATAAATTGACTTGGTATAAATGTAAATTATCCCTTGTGTGTGTAGGGTAGTGTCCGAGGATCATTGGTCGGTGCAGACTCGGTGAGCCAAAGGGCCTGTTTCCACGCTGTACCTCTAAACTAACATAAACTAAACAAAAAAATTACATGTTTAAGAAAGAACTGCAGATGCTGGAAAAATCGAAGATAGACAAAAATGCTGGAGAAACTCAGCGGGTGAGGCAGCATCTATGGAGCGAAGGAATAGGCAACGTTTCGGGTCGAGACCCTTCTTAAACATTTTTTTTAAATCATCAATTTGTGTTAAATAAAATTCCTCTATTGTATGTACCATGGTGGTTTTGAGTGGAGTCGCCACCATTCAAACTTTCAATCCAAGGTTATTCCTGGACCTCTTCATCTGCTGTCATTCTAGGACTCATTGACAGATTTGAGCAGTCCATCGAAGGGTCTAAGCCAACACAGGGTCTGAAGCCTCACAGATTTTAAACCTGACCGTGCACCAATCTGACAGAGTGCATTCAACAACTTGTGTTTTTAAGTCAGAATGTCTAAGCCTTATCTAATAAACGTTATTAAATCTCTTTGACCCTATCGTGTACTGGACAACTAATCATTCAAATGCCTTTCTCAATTCTAATAATCATTAATATTATTAAACTTCAGGGGTGGCACAGCCGTGCAATTGGTCTAGCTGCTGTCTTCAGTGAAGTCTGGGTTCAATCCTGATCCCCGATGACTGACATTTGCAGTGAAGTGGGTTCAATCCTGACCTCTGCCGCTGTCTGTGTGAAAATAGGTGCAGGAGTAGGCCATTCAGCCCTTCGAGCCAGCTCTGCCATTCAATATGATCATGGCTGATCATCCAAAATCAGTACCCCGTTCCTGCTTTCTCCCCATATCCCTTGATTCCATTAGCCCTAAGCTAAATCAAACTCTCTCCTGAATACATCCAGTGAATTGGCCTCCACTGCCTTCTGTGGCAGAGAGTTCCACAGATTCACAACTCTGGGTTAAAAAAGTTTTTCCTCATTTCAGTCCTAAATGGCCGACCCCTTATTCTTAAACTGCGACCCCTTGGTTCTGGACTCCCCCAACATAGGGAACATTTTATCTGCATCTAGCCTGTCCAATCCCTTAAGAATTTTTTATGTTTCTATAAGATATCCTCTCATCCTTCTAAATTCCAGCAAGTATAAGCCCAGTCGATCCATTCTTTCATCATATGTCAGTCCCGCCATCCCGGGAATTAACCTGGTGAACCTACGCTGCACTCCCTCAATAGCAAGAATGTCCTTCCTCACATTAGGAGACCAAAACTGCACACAATACTCCAGGTGTGGTCTCACCAGATACTTCAAGTGTGGTCTCTGCATATTCCGATGTTACCAAGTGTTACTTGCCCAACCGACTGTTGTTCATTCATGTGAGATATATGTGACAGGGGGTTCATGGCACTTTGTTAGTCATCTTCAGGAGCTTGTTGTGGGCCTTCTCAAACACCTTTGGCAATAGTCCTGCCACAATAGAGAATTAAAAGTTAATGAAAACATGGCAGAAGTGGCATGTCAAAGTCAAGTTGAGGGCACATAAATCTTAGATGATCTGAAAGTGATACTTTGCAGAATGTTTCTGCTCTCAGCTCTTTCAAATTGGATGGTATTGGTCAGGCAAGCAGAATTGTTGAGGGTCAAATTATTGTGGTACAACCTGTAGTGGGTACAATCTGCCATTCCAACATCAGGGACTGATCAAACCGCCCGCTCTGTCCAGCATGGAGTCCAGGTTCCTCAACACCACCTGTCCAGGCCAGAGTGGAAGGTGAGTGCGGATGGTTCATGTAACATTGTGTCCATGGTTGCTGGTCAACTATTCCACATGCATGGGTGCTTTCCTCTGCATCTTATATCGTCAGAGCCAAATGAGGAATCAACATACATTTATCACACTTTGAGCAATGATGTTGCTGTCACCCTCGGCTTGTTTCCAAATGCAGCTTGGCACCTTTATGCCCTGTTCTCTTCCTGCTCCCAGAAGTTGAACAACCAACGCCATCCTTCAGTCAAGTCACATTCCTTTATTGGCAGTAATTACATTCACACTGAGTAAATTACTGCTTTGAATTTGTCCATCATTATGGGCAACTTGACTGCTGCAAACTGTGAAATTCAAAAGCTCATCTTGTATGCTTTTAACCTTTTGCATTCCTGTAACCATTATTTATCTGCATTAAATGCCAGACATGCACGCCAGGAAAAGTTGACGTGTAAATGACAAAGAACATCAAGATGCAACGTGAATATTAATGTATATCCATTTATGTTGATTGTCTATGTATTGCGGTGGATGCCTAAAGATTTACATAAATGCATCATTTACGTAACTATGCAATTGGAGCGTAGTTTGAAAAATGAGGAATTTAATAGTTTTGGAAAGCCTATTAATTAATGTCCAGTTAGTTTGGCTTTGAGGCATTCTTGAATTTCTTTTGATTCTAGCATGGGGAATTAGCTTAGACTTTGGTTATTAACATAGATTGGGTTCAATGCTGTGACTCCCTTGTGTGCCTTAGAAATTCAAATATAGCAGCTCCTGACCTACATCACTCTCGACCAAAGTGGTTTTGCCATAATTTAAAACAATTGATAAACATCATTGTTCATTGGGAACTGGTATGTTGAATTTATAACTTATGGCATTTAGCCTGAAAATCACGTCTAACTGAATTGCATTTGTATTTAGATAAATAGAAAATACCATGTCCTTCTTATTGCTTGCATTGCTGAAGAACATTTGGCTGGAGTTTCTGCATTGGAGCAATTGGGAAATTTTGTCCGAAACGCATTTAAAATTGCACATTATAAACTTCAATAAAATCAATTTGCACCATCTCAGATGTAAAACCATGCATGCCAAAGTGCAATTGTTTCTTTCCTTTGTTTCCATTAAGGTTGTTCTGTGATGTAATTAAGAGTGGTAAGCTTGTTCGTTTTCATTCATTATAATTGCAGGTTTTTTAAACAAGAGCGAGCAAAGTGAGCTTCCTAATGAGTCATTATTGTAAATCATTTAAAGGTATTTGTTTGAGTCATCCAACAGATTTTGTTGTTGTCACTAATCAGTAAATTATGTATTTGCTGATATGAAAAGCTTTTAAACTGCACCTGCTAGTGCCTGAGTACTGAAGAACGTGAAAAGGAATCACAAATTAGCACTGTAAAATCATGAGTGGAATAGACCAGGTAGATGCACAGAGTCTCTTGCCCAGAGTAAGTGAATCAAGGACTCTATGAGAGATGATAAACAATGAACTCAAAATCTCCTTGAAGGAATGCGGCAACCTGCTAGTCTTTGGGGGTAACTATGGCTTATGACTGCTCAGAATGCAGAAGTTTCATTTGGAATGGTGTTGAGAACCTCGAGGCCATGCATCAGGACCAAACAGAAGCCCTACATACACTGCAGAAGGAACACACCATCTCAAGAACTACACATCTGCCCCAGTCTCCTGTCCCCTCGATGAAAGAGTGTAGAGTTTCAGCAATAATCAGAACTTCAAGAACTGGAATGGATGCAAGTCATTCCCAATCTCAAGGGATTGGCCATTGGAGAAAAATAATATACTATTGATCAGGGCCTGCCTTAGGAGGTGCGGGGCCCAATTGGGAACAATTTTGGTGAGCCCCAGGTTCCCAGCCAAGGTCTGTAGAATCATAGAAATACAAATAAAGTCTATTATAGACTTTATATCTCTATGGTGAAATGGAAAGTAGTCAAAATGTGCGATTAAACAGTGCCTGCGAGTTAATGGACCAAACAGATCTAAGCTACATTTTAATATAAAATGTCATACATGTAAGCCTACAAGTAACAAGCAAAATGTGTAGATCACCTCTGAAAAGTACATAGTTACAATACCACTTGTTTTAGTGACTGTGAAATGAAAAAAAAAAGTAATTTAATTAACTAGATCCTGGAAAACCAATAACCATTGACAAAAAACCAGTCCAGGCATTAATTTTTAGGCTTCAGCCCCATCCTACCCTTTGGGCTTCTACCCCATCCTAACCAAAGATACCAGAGGAGCTCTAGTATCTTTGATCCTAACTTAGTTATGTGTGTGTGTGTGTTAGTTGTGTGTGTGTTAGTTGTCTGTGTGTGATGTGTGTGTTAGTTGTCTGTGCGTTATGTGTGTATATGTGTGTGGAAGGGAAGGAGAGAAGGGAGGAAGGTGAGAAGGGAGGGATGGAAGGAGAGAAAGAAGGGAGGGAGGGAAAAAGAGAAAGAAGGGAGGGAAGGAAGGAGAGAAAAAAGGGAGGGAGGGAAGGAGAGAAGGGAAAAGAGAGAGAGAGGAAGGAGGGAGGGAAGGAGAGAAGGGAGGGAGGGAAGAAGGGAAGGGGGGGAAGGGAAGGAGAGAAGGGAGGGAGAGGGCCGGCAACGGGAGCAGATGGCGGGGTCTGGGCAGACGGGTGTGAGCTGAGGCCGAGGTTTGTAAACGTTGTTCCAACCCCCGGCCCGGCCCTCCCTGTGTTCACCACGTCTCCCCGGGGAGAGAGAGGGGTGGAGCCGGCGCTGTGTGTGTGATGCACGGTGACTGGAGGGGCGGGAGCGCTGCCTCGGGACCGTGAGGGAACGACCCACCTCCCCCTCTCCCACTTCTCCATTCCCCCTCACACCCCCTCCCCGTCTACCCCTTTCTTCCCCCTCCACACCTCTAATCTCTCTCCACCCCTCTCTCCCCCCTCCACCCGGGGTAGATCTACCTGAGCCGAGAGTAGATTACTCTAGCGCGGGGCCTCCTTAGGCGTGGGGCCCAATTGGGAGCAATTGGTCCAATTGGCTTAAGGGCGGCCCTGCTATTGATTGATATATACAGTATGTCTTTTGTTATCTGTATGTTTGCTTTTATTTATCTCATGAATTTCTTTTGTTTGTGGTGTTATTTCCTATCCTGTTCCAGAATAGCTTCAATTTTATTTCAATGAAGCAGTGATTAACCTTTAATTGAGAAAATTACAAACAGTGACTGATTACGCTACTTCACTCTAATTGTCTGCGTTATGCTATTTGCTCAATTCTAAAGATTTAGAAAAGATTCTCACTCAGGAATATTAAGGGAAATGCAAGGTGAATTTACAAGTACATTAAGGGAAATAAGGTGAATAGAGAGAGAATAGCCCCCCCCGGAAGCCAAAGTGGCCATCTCTGTGTGGAGCCACAGGAGATGGGCAAGGTCATCAATGAGTATTTCTCCTCAGATTTTCCTGTGGAGAAAGTCATGAAGACTGGGAAACTTGGGAAAGTTACTGGAAGTGTCTTGAGGACAGTCAGTATCATGGTCGAGGAGATGCTGTATGAAGGAGATAAATAAATCTCCTGGGCCTGATCAGATATATCCAAGCACACTGTGGGAAACTAGAGAAGAACTTAGGTGAGATATATACATTTTCATTAAATACGGAGAAGATGTTGGAAGACACCTGAAAGGTGCTGGAGGGTGGCTAATGTTGTGCCTCTATCTAAGAAGGGCTGCAAGGAAAAACCTGGGAAATATAGACCAGTGACCCTAACATCTGTGGTCGGCTGGAGAGGATTCTGAGGGATAAGATGCATTTGGATCAGCAGGGGCTGATTGGGGATAGTCATTGTAGTTTTTGTACGTGGGAGGTCATGTCTCATGAATCTGATCAAGTTTCATTGAAGAGTTTGATGAGGGGAAAGCTGTAGATGTTGGCTATATGGACATCAGTAAGTCATTTAACTGTCACTGTATGTCATGTTGTTACTTGTGAGCGGAGCACCAAGGCAAATTCCTTGTATGTGAATACTTGGCCAATAAACTTACTTACGCTCCCCCTCGTCGCTTCCTCCCTCCTCATCTCCCTCTCCCCACCTCCCCCCTCATCTCTCCCTCCCCTTCCCTCCTCGTCTCCCCCCACCCCTCTTGTCTCCCCCCTCCCTCCCCTTCCCCCTCCCACCTCCTTTGCTCCCCTCCCCTCTTCTCGCGGGTACTGGTGCCGTGATATCGCGACGTCTAAATAAAAATAAAAAATAAAATAATAATTAAAAAAAACGTACTTACTTACTGCGTGGTAGACTGAGTTTAATGCAGATAAGTGTGAGATGTCAGATTCTGGGAAGTCAAACCAGGGCAGGACTTCACAATGAATAGCAGGGCTCTGGGGAGTGTTGATGAGGGATCCAGTAGTGCAGGTACATAATTCCTTGAAAGAAATATCACAGATAGATAGTAAGGTCAGGGCTTTTGGTGCATTGACCTTCGTTGGGTCACGGTATTGAATATACAAGACATCGGTGAGGTGGTCTTGTGTTCAACGTTGGTTATTCTGCAATAGAAAGGATGTTGTTAAGCTGGAAAGGGACCTAACCACGGGAGGAATCAAAATGTCACAACTTTATGCTATTAGAGTACGGAGTTAACCTTTTGGTCAGCTGATGTTTGAATAATGCCACAAATCTCAGAAACATTTGCCCAGTAAATCTTTGAGTTGAAGGGACTACTGTAATATTCAACAGGTCAGACATCATCTGCAGAGGCTGAAAAAGGCTCTGCTCCAGCGGTCATGCTTTTGTTTTAGATTCACAAGATCTAAGAATATTGAAAGTTAATTTAGGAAGATCAATGGCAATGGAAGGACAATTGCCTATAAATGAAGACAGCACTGAGATTAATTAGAATCCCCTCACACACTGAGGAGATTCAGCGCCCAAGCTGCGGACCTTGAATGAGGGGACCTGTTACTGCTGGCTTGTCCAATGTGAGTGATATCAAGGTCTGTCAATTCTCACTGGAATGGGGGTTTGTGCCCATGCACAATGTGTGCAGGCAGTAAATGCAACACAGATGCCAGCTGAAGACGGTTGAGGCAAGTCCTTTGTTTATCTACTTTGTTTGTGGAGAAATCGTGATACCAGGTGAGATTCAATAATTCCGTCTTCAGTTCAAGATTAGTGCATGTGGGCAGACAGCAAGCCAACAACATCTTGTGATCTATCTGTACTGGTTGCCAGATATCTCAGCTTATTTACAATGCACCAGTATTTATGGAAAACATGACATGTATGGTAAATAAGCTGCTTGCATTATGAAATGTGTGAGTCGTTCTTGCTTTGTTTTCTTGTGCCTTGTCTGGTCATCCTGGTGTTCGTGCCACCCAGTATCTGGAAAATCTGTGAGACACCTTGTGGTTGGTTTGCCCATGGTGGCCGTGGACTGAGAACTGCATCCCTCCCATTGGGGAAATGGTTGGCCAAGCGCTTTCCTTCTTTTCCTTTTCATTTATTTTATTTTATTTATTTTTACCAAAAATAATTTTAAGCAATCATTTACAATATGTACAATGCAAAATAATACATCTTTGAAAATATTTTTTATTGGAGAAAAGTACACAACCTATTAACATCATTACAGTCTTACATTTTTAAATTGATAATATTATCAATTATTATTACATTGTCTCCAATACCTTTTGCCTTTTTTTAATTTTTTTAAACTAGATAGAACTAAAAAGATAGATGAAGTAAAGAAAGAAAAGAGTGAGAAGAAAAAGAGAAAAGAGAAAACAAAATAACAAAAAAAACTAAACAAAAAAAACCAAACAAAACAAAAACAAAAGAAAAAGATGGTTAAAGAAGAATGGAAAAATTTATTAAAATAAAAAACTTAATTCGAGATATATTCGTACATTTCAGAGTATAGCATTTCATCTATTCTTTAGCCCGAGCATTAGTCAGGTTCCTGTGCTGAACCATTCTGAACCAATGCAAAACAATACAAACAAACCCACCACCATAATACAAAGTAAAGCAAATATTCTTAAATACTGAATATTAAATAACTATTTCACTCTCCTTGTAGAGGATAATGGTTGGCCAAGCTTGGCATGTACCACTGGTACACCTTTGTGAGGTGTTGCAAGCTTGCTACCCACATACCAACTCTGTGATACAGTGTATTAATGGCCTTGCACACGATGACAAGATCATTAATAAACCACCTTTGGTTGGGGTCTACTTGTGCAAAATTGTTCTTTGGTAAACTTTTCTTTCATTGGGCCAGTGGTCCGACTCACTGACTAATGTTCCAGTGCATTTCTGTGGGAAAGTCGCACTGAGTTTAAAAATGGATGATAAACCATTGGCCTGAAAATTAACTCAGTTTCTCTTTCCACAGATGCTGCCCGACCTGCTGAGTTTGTCCGGCATTCACTGGCAAAGGGCTGGCTCACGGTACTGTTTTTATTTCACTTTTTCAGATGTTAAGCTGATGTGCTGAATAAGGACTCAGGCTGCAAAAGCTCCTGTAATACCAAACCAACTGAGCCAAGCTCGACCAATAGTTACAAATGTCCTCTTTGCAGAAACATGCGAAGGATCTGAGCTTGAAATTGATTGATCAAATTGATTGAAAGATATAGCATAGCATCAAGCCCATCTGCCCATCGAGCACGCTGACCATCAATCTCCCGTTCTCAATAGTTCTATATTATCCCACTTAAGCATTCACTTGCTAGGAGCAATAGGTAGATGCCAATTGACCATCAAACCCGCTCATCTTTGGGATGTGGGAGGAAACTGTTGCACCCACGTGGTCACAGGGAGAACATACAACATCCACACAGAAAGCACACGAGGTCAGGATCGATCACAGCACAGGTGCTGTGAGGCAGCAGCTCTATTAGCTGCACCACTGTGCCACTCCTCTTGTCCTGCAGCTAGTGGGTTGAGAGATGGACTGACTTAGACTTGAGATCTGCGGGAAGTAACATCCTGTAAACAGGCATGGAGGTGGTTGAGGCTGAGTGTTGTGTGGCGGTGGGCAGTGGAACTTGGGGAAAAGGCACATACAGCACCAAGTGGAAAGAAACTAGTATTGAATGAATGAACGAATGAATACTTTATTGTGACATGTGACAAGTCACAGTGAAACTCTTTGTTTTGCATATCCAAGGTATGCAAATAGTCGCCACACAAAGGGCACTGACAATGTTACAAAGTATCCCATGCCTGGTCCTCCTTTGTTCTCCCCCCCCCCTCACTCCCGGTGGTCCCCCCCAGGCCTGGTCCTCCTTTGTTCTCCCCCCCCTCACTCCCGGTGGTCCCCCCCAGGCCAGGTCCCCCTTTGTTCCTGGCGGTGCATCCTTCGGCTCCCACATGGCATATCCTCAGCGACCGCCGCACTGCCCTCCTTGGCAATCATCGACCCGATCTCCTCAACAACCGCCGTCGGGTCCACTCCTGATGGATCCGCGACACCGACCCAGAGTACCGACACCGACACCGACGGGGTACTGATTGGGGATGATCAGCCATGATCACATTGAATGGTGGTGCTGGCTCGAAGGACCGAATGGCCTACTCCTGCACCTATTGTCTATTGTCTATTGTCTAAAGCGATGTCCTGTTTCGGTGGCTCCTGGGCCTGGCCAAGCTGGCCATCCGCGAATCATGGCGCCAGGCGGAAGAGGGCTCTGCCCGAGCCAGCTGCCTGCCCCTTTTCCGGGGTTTACGTCCATGCCCGGGTGGTACTAGCAAGGGACTACGTGCTGTCCACGTGCCCTGGGGGATTTCTGGGACTGCTGGACACCACAGGGGGTGGAATGCATCCTCAATAAGGATGGTGATATAGTTGTATAATAGTTTATTTAGTATTTTTGTTTTGCTTGTATTGTGGTGGTGGGTTTGTTTTGAATAATTTAGTATTGAACACCTTATTGTAAATTAGTGAATACATTATTTTTGGTTATATTACTTTTAAAAAAGGTGTAGAGAGAGCATGCAGCAGACTGTTGAATGGGGGAAAGAGAGAACGGAAAGAAAATGTTTGTATTGAAGAACAGGATGAATAGACACAATGGAATACTAATTGGAAGGATCAGTGACTCAGAAGAGGTAAAAAGGGATTTGTTGTTAGTTAATAAGTCCTGCAATTTAATTGGATTAAAGTGAATTAGTGATTTGGGATGGGGTGGGAGGATTTAAACACTTGAAGTAAGGAGGAATATCTTTGTTCAGTGAGCACACAAACAGACATGAGCAGGAAAAAAACATTCACTCGCCCCAGCCTACTCCATTGTCCAACATGATCATGGCTGATTATGCTGGTCTCTTCCGGGATAGTTCCCCTATCCCAACATTTAAGAAGCAGTTAGACAGGTACATGGATAGGACAGGTTTGGAGCGATATGGACCAAACACAGGTAGATGGGACTCGTATAGCTGGGAATATGTTGGCCAGTGTGGGCAAGTTGGGCCGAAAGGCCGGTTTCTGCACTATGACTCTATGAAAACTCCTGATTCCTATATTTCAAATATTTATCTTGCTCCACTGGAAATGAACCTAATGATCTGGTCTCCACAAGATACAAGATACATTTATTTGTCACATGTACCAATTGGTACAGTGAAATGTGTGGTCGCCATACAGCCATACGAATAATAAAGAACACAAAACACGATAGTCTTTAACACAGACATCCCCACACAGCGGGATTAAAGTTTCCCACTGTGAGGGAAGGCTCCAAAATTCAGTCCTCCTCCTCTGTTGTCCTCCCGTGGTCGGAGTGCTCCCAAACCCCTCGCTGTCGCTGCTACGGGCGACCCGATGTTCAGGCCTGCCCGCCAGGGTGATGGAAGTCCGACGTTGGGACTGGAGGACATCACCCCCAGAGGCAGAGAATTCTAGTTCAATACCCTCTGAGGAATACGTTTCTGTGTACTCAGTTTTAAATGACTGGCCTCTCATTTTGTAGTTATAAGTTCCTGTTTGTGTGATTTTCCAAATTGTGGAAACGTCAACTCTGTCAAGACCCCTTGGATTTTGGAATGGAGTTAGTGAAATTCTTTGAAATATTGATTTACTTCTAGCATCTCTTAAAGGATAATGCTAGGAGCAGAGGAAGCTCCGTGACTGTGGTCAGCAAGTAGGATGCTGTGGTTGATTTTAATTGTTTTGATGAAGAGTTGCATTGAATGCTATGAAAAGAAGGGTGAGCATGAAGAAGGGTCTCGACCCGAAACGTCACCCATTCCTTCTCTAGAATGCAATGCCTGTCCCACTGAGCTACTCCAACATTTTGTGTCTGTCTTCGGTGTAAACCAGAATCTACAGTTGCTTCCTCCATGGTTCTACCTAGCTGTTGTTCTAGCTCTGTGATACAAATTTGAATTACTGCTCCGAAATATCTTTTAAAATTAGCTGCCCATTTCAGGTCAGGTCCCTTGTTGAGACGGATCTAAAGAAGGTGTCACAACCCGAAACAGCATCTATCCATGTTCTCCAGGAATGCTGCCTGACCCACTGCGTTACTGCGGCAAGTTGTGTATGCTATGTAAAATCACTGGCAAAGAGCACCCTCGTGCAAATTAAATGAATAATTAAATGAAATGTATTTCTCAGTCATTTAACCAGGCTTAGAAACATAGAAACACAGAAATTAGGTGCAGGAGGAGGCCAATCGGCCCTTTGAGCCAGCACCGCCATTCATTGTGATCATGGCTGATTGTCCCCAATCAATAACCCGTGCCTGCGTTTCTGGCATATTTCAATGTGGATTGTTAAAGAAGGAACTGCAGATGCTGGAAAATCGAAGGTAGACAAAAATGCTGGAGAAACTCAGTGGGTGAAGCAGCATCTATGGAGCGAAGGAAATAGGCAACGTTTCGGGTCGAGACCCTTCTTCAATCAATGTGGATTGCCTATTTCAATTATTGTGCTCAACAGATAGACACAAAATGCTGGAGTAACTCAGCGGGACAGGCAGCATTTCTGGATAGCAGGAATGGATGACGTTTCGGGGTTCATCAACTCCTTTCCCTCCACAGATGCTGCTCGACCTGCTGCGTTCCTCCAACAGATTTTCTGTGGCTCCTGATTTCAGTGCCTGCAGTTTCTTCATCCCTTCTTGGTCAACCTGATACCCACTGGTCCCCATATCACCATTGCTCTCTCCTCTATACAACGGCTTTCTTCCCTCTCCATACTCGGTCCTAAAGCATGGTTTCAACCATTCCCCAACCCCTCTCTCCCACAGATGCTGCTTGACGTGTTAAGCTTTTCCAATGTATTGTTTATTGAGGAAATATGGCCTTGGAGTTAAATACTTTTCATAAGATCAAGTGATAGGAGCAGATTAGCCCATTCGGCCCATCAAGTCTACTCCGCCATTCAATCATGGCAGATCTATCTCTCCCTCCTGACCCCATTCTCCTGTCTTCTCCCCATAACCTCTGACACCAGTACTAATCAAGAATCTATCTCTGCTTTAAATATATCCACTTCCACAGCCTTCTGTGGCAATGAATTCCACAGATTCACCACACTCTGACTAAAGAAATTTCTCCTCACCTTCCTAAAAGAACGTCCTTTAATTCTGAGGCTATGACCTCTAGTCCTAGACTCTCCCACTAGTGGAAACATCCTCTCCTCATCCATTCTATCCAAGCCTTTCATTATTCTGTTTGTTTCAATGAGGTCTCCCCTCATTCTTCTTAACTCCAGCGAGTACCCAAAACTCAAAGGCTCTGACTTTTGGATCGCATAGTGATGAGATGCAACAGGCCTGTTGCCCTCTGCCCTTCCCTTACATCCATTGCTCACCACAATTAATTAAAATCTGAGGGGATAAACAATTAAACAAGTGAAGTCTCCTCTCCATTTCATTCCATGTAGCATTCACCCCAACATGGGAACAATCCTACACATGGCATTCCTTCATTTCCCACATCTCTTTAACTTGTGGCCTCTTACTCGAGTTTAAAACAGGTTTGTCCTTCACTCTGCTGTTTTAGTGTTGTGGTGCAGGGATCTACATTGTGCAGGGAAGTAGAGGGGAAGGAAAGCAAAAATGAAAGTGATTTGGAGAAAACTTCAGCATTTGACATGAATCTTAAGCAGAAAATGTCTCAGTTCTCACCGCCTGAGTAACAGAATGAAAACCAGGATAAGGTATCGTCAACTTCAACGAGAACAAGGCAGGACACCGAGAAGGAAAAGGGAGGGGTGTGGGGAGGCGACAAAGAAGATGAATCAAATCCAAAATGTAAGAAATCTGTTCCTCTGTGCACAAATTTACAGAAGATGATTTGTAATAGCCAACAGATGGCAGTAAAGTATGGATAGACACAAAATGCTGGAGTAACCCAGTGGGACAGGCAGCATATCTGAATAGAAGGAATGGGTGATGTTTTAGGTCGAGTGTCTTCTTCAGACTGAGCTCAGTCTGAAGAAGGGTCTCGACTCGAAACATCACCCATTCCTTGTATTCAGAGATGCTGCCTGTCCCACTTAATTACTCCAGCATTTTGTGTCTATCTTTGGTGTAAACCAACATCTGTAGTTCCTTCCTACACAGTAAAGTGAGGATCTTTATTTTGAAACATCAAAATTCATTTATTTAGAAAATTAAACAAACTTGACCATGACTCTTGTTGCCGGCATCCTAACTCAGAGCACATCTTCACTCCTTACTCCTCTACTTGCTGATGTCTTCTCCCACCAATGCCTCCAAGTTAAACTCACGTCATTGTGCGCAGAGTCCAACATTGTCCCATCCGCTCGCCCCTGTAACCTCCACCACTCTCTGCTATTCAGGAACCCTCTGTCCATCTATATTCTAGAACCCTCTTTCCTTCATTCATATTGTTATTGGTGGTCTTACCTCAACGTGAAGTTTTAGATTTAGAGGTCTATGTGCCAAATGCAGGCAAATGGAACAAACAAATATGCCAACTTAGTTGTCATAGACAAGGGCCTGTTTCTGTGCTGTAATCCCTCCATTAACCTCTCTACCATTCCTTCTCTCTATAAGACCTTATAACTCATCTCCTTTTGACCAACTGTTTGGATATCTGAACATGTTCAAACCAGTGAAATAGGAGCAGGTTGCTGATAGAAATAGGATGCCAAGCTCAGATGCTGTTGGTGTGGAGTTTGCATGATCTTTCATGACGGCGTTGGTTTCCTCCGGGTTTTCTGGTCTCCTCCCACCTTCCAAAATGTTGGTTTGTAGGTTAATTGGCCTCTGTAAAATTGACCCTGATGTGTAGAGAGTGGATGATAAAGTGGGATAAGAAGAACTAGTGGGAATGGGGAATCGGCATGCACTAGGTGGGCCGAAGGGACTGTTTCCATGCTAAATCTGCAAACTAAATTAAAATAAATTAAAGGAGCAAAATGGTTTAAAAGAACATTTCACAGTGAATGGTAGGGCTCTGGGGAGTGTTGTACAATAGGAGTACAGGTACATCGTTCCCTGAAAGTGGCATCACGGGTAGGTAAGGTGGCAATGAAGGCTTTTGGTATATTGACCTACCTCAGTCAGGGTACTGAAGAAAGCTCGTGACCCAAAAAGTTACCCATTCCTTCTCTCCAGAGATGATGCCTGTCCCGCTGAGTTACTCCAGCTTTATGTGTCTACTGAGTATAGAAGTTGGGACATTACATTGCAGTTGTACAAGATGTTGGTGAGTCTGCATTTGGAGTATTATGAGCAGTTTTAGTCAGTCTGCAATAGGAAGGCTGTTATTAAGCTGGATAGAAGGCAGAGAATATTTATGTGGACTTGAGTGCCTGAGGAATGGGGAGAGGTTGGGCTGGCTAGTGCAGGAGGTTGATGGGTGATCTTCCAGGGATATAAAATGATGAGGAGAATTAATAGATTGAGTGCACAGTCTTTTACCAATGGCAAGGGAGTCAAATAGCGAGCATAGCTTGAAGATGAGAAGAGAAAGATTTAATAGGAACCTGAGGGGCAACATTTTCACTCAGAAGGTGGTGGGTATATGGAACAAGCTGCCGGAGGAAGTAGTTGAGGCAGGTACTATAGCAGCATTTAAGGGACAAATGGATAAGAAAGGTTTAGAGGGATATTGGCCAAACTCAGGCACGTGGGACTAGCTTAGATGGTGTTTCTTGGTCAACATGGATGAATTGGGCCGACAGAGCTGTTTCCATTCTGTATGACTCGCTGAACATTTGGATGCTGTGATTATTGTAAGGAAATAATATACTGTGTAGGCACAAACATGGCAAGGTTTTCATATTGGTGTGAATAATGCCATATGTGCTTTGCACCACAGAAATATGCAGATTATGATGTGAAACAATATGGAATATTGTGGAGTGCTGGATGTCAAAGGACATTTGCTAACCAAGTCCTTTGGATAACCAGGCATTGCCAGATAATAATGCACCAATCCCCTCGAGTGCAGCATGGTTGGTGAATGAAGATGATATGAAGAAGGGTCTTGACCTGAAACATCACCTATTCCTTCTCCCCAGAGATGCTGTCTGACCTGCTGAGTTATTCCTGCTTTTTGTGTCTATCGTTAGTTTAAACCAGCATCTGCAGTTCTTTCCTACAGAAATGGACTTTGCTGGGAGATGAATACACTGAGCAGGAGACCGTACCTGCCCAGTACATTAAGGATAAAATGTTCACACTCAGTGCGTACCAATGATGCTCTTTGTTAAGGACCTCCTAACTAATACCTGCTAAAATAGTTGCTAACCATTTTAACTCCACTTCCATTCCTATTCGCACCTTTCTATCCTGGGGTCCCTCTACTGCCAGAGTGAGACCACATGCAAACTGGAGACACAACACCTCATATTCCACTTGGGTAGCTTACAACCCAACATTGAAGTATGAACATTGAATTCTCCAATTTTGGGTAACTACATAACCCTCAACCTCTCCCCTCTACCTCCTCCCCCCTTCCACCCCTCCCTCCCCTGTGCTCCCCCTGAACTTGTACCTTTCCTCCCTCCCCCTCCCCTTCCACCTACATTCCTTCCTCTAGCTTCACAATTCACAACTCTTCAATCCTTTTGTCGTGCACCTTCTGTCTTTTCATCTCTGGCCTTTGTCTAACCATGTGCCTATCAAAAATCCCTCCTCACCTGTATCAACCTATTACCTTACAGGCTTTGTCCTGTCTCTCCTCTCTTCCAGTTTTATTTCCTCCCCTCCACAATCAGTCTGAAGAAAGGTCCCAACCTATCCATGTTCTCCAAAGAGGTTGCTTGACCCGTTGAGTTACTCCAGCACTTTGTGTTTTTTTGTGAACCAGCACCTGCAGTTCCTTGTTTCTACACTAATAATTGCCACTTGTTGTTCCCCTATGCTCAGAGCATAACAAGATGACAATTCCATTAGTTGCCAAGGTGATAGTGACAATGAACTTGCATCTCTCCAGCTTTGTTTTAGGCTGGAGCTAGGAATGTTGTAATGTTGAGCTAACTCAGGCTCTCTGTCCAAACAACATTAAATGTATTCCTGCCAGATACCAACAGCTGGAAATGGTTTCCTCATTCGACCAGACAGATTATTTTCCATGTTGAAACAAGTTTCTGATTCAATGCATCGATTCAGTGGCATTGGTTGTTTTCGAACAAACCAAACAAGCTTTGATGTTTTATTCATCACCGATCACAACCACATTACTTTCATTTTTTTTAACATGCTACTAATGGCAATTACACAATGTTACGATACATGTTACAGATGAATTTGCTGCATCAAAGAACTTGCTATTTTTCTAACTCACTTTTTATAATTTCAATATTTTTATGAGAATCATTATGTTTCAAAGTTTAACTGCATTCAGCCAGTTAAATTCTAGTTTTCATAAGAAGAACTTCCCATAATTTGACTCGCATACGTTTGCAATGTCTACGGCAGATGTACTTTCAGGGCTAGGACTAATTTTGTTCTTTTTTTTTCAACTAACAGCAAATCTTGCTGGAATTTACTTTACTCACTGAACATTGATACCAGACAATCACTTAAAATCTATAATGATCACACTAGCCTATCTATTATTCAATGAGATCATGGATGATCTTTGACCGACTCCTTCATACTCATGTTTTTCTATATCCATTAATATCTTTAGCGACTGTCTTTCTCAGCTTAAATATTAACAATCAATCTTCCATCATCTGCTATTTATGGAAATTGGGCCAAATATCGACCACTCTCAGCCGTTAGATGTGTTTCCGAACTCCATTCCAGATTGTGCCCTAAGAGCTAGACATCCATCAGAAATAGTTTCTCTCCCCTGTATTAATTAGTCATCACACTCTTGGACATGTTGAATTCTAGGAATTATTATTTTTTATTTGTCATTTGGACAAATTTGTCATTTGGACCCCGTTGAGGTCCAAACGAAATATCGTTTCTGCAGCCATACATTACAAAACGAAGAAGACCTGAGACACAACACAATTTACACATACATCCATCACAGCGCTGTGATGGAAGGCAAAAAAACGTATCTCTCCACTGCACTCCCCCCCCCCCCCGATGTCAGAGTCAAAGTCAAAGCCCCCGGCGGGCGATGGTGATTATCCCGTGGCCATTAAAGCCACGCCGGTTAATGCAAGGTCGCGCACCGGGTCTTGGTGTTGGAGCCCCGGCGCGCGCTCGCAAAGGACCGCGGCCACTCCAAGCTGCGCGGGGCGACGATGTAAAGCCCCGCTCCAGGTGCTCTTCAACCCCACAACTCGGGCGGGAGAAGTCGCCGCTGCGGAAGCCCCGAAAAGCGGTCTCCCCCCAGGGACCCGCGGGCTTCCGGTGTTGCCGTCTGCCAGACCCGCGGTTGTAGCCTCCGAATCTCCGGGGGTCGGGTAGCAGCAGCGATTGTCTCCACCACAGCTCCACCCGCTCCGGACTCGGCCAGCCCCGCGACGATGAGTAGTCCGCAGCTCCGCAACTGGAGCCCCAGGTCGTTCCTGCTGGAGGCCGCTCCACGTTGCCCAGCCCCAACGACAACGGAGACCCGACAAAGAAAAGGTCGGGTCTCCCGTGCAGGGGAAAGATTTTAAAGTCCCCCGCCCCCACCCCCACCCCCACCCCCCCACACACATACCCCGACAAAAAAAAAAAAAAAAAACTACATTAAAACGAATACAGCTCAAGGTAGCATTATCTCAGAATTTATTCTTTTAGATGGTATTCCGGTAAAGGGCCTGTCCCACTTGGCCGTCATTTACGCGACAGGCCGGTAGTGACTGACGCGTGATGGTCGCGCGCGTCATCATGCGTCCGCACAGCCATCTGGAGCGCGTGACGACATTTGAAGATAGACACAAAATGCAGGAGTAACTCAGCAGGACCGGCAGCATATCTGGAGAGAAGGAATGGATGATGTTTCGGGTCGAGACTCTTCTTCAGTCTGAAGAAGGGTCTCGACCCGAAACGTTACCCATTGTTTCTCTCCAGAGATGCTGCCGGTCCTGCTGAGTTACTCCTGCATTTTGTGTCTATCTCCAATCGTCTTAGCCCCGCTCATGAGCCCCAGGCCGAGCTCGGCGATCGTTTGCCTGCTTCTGCTGCTGTTGGAGGTGAGACGTTGCGCCGCGCCAGTGTCTTGGGCCTGTCCCCACTTTGGCCGTCAGGTACACGACAGGCTGGTGGCGCCAGAAGATTTCTTGCAGGACGAAGTCCACACTCCTCCATGCCATTCCACACTCCTCCACACCACTCCATGCGCCCGTCCCGCGCTACCCACTCGCTAGCAGGTCGCGTAAATGGCGTGCGAAAGACAGCCAAGTGGGACAGGCCCTTAAGTCTGCTCTACAGTCCCTTTGTGGCGAACGTTTTCTTACTAAAGTGTGGAGCCCAGAACTGCTCACAGCTCACCAGAAATTATTTAACTAATGCCTTGGCCGAAGCATAATTCCTACACTGCAGTCCAATCTTTGGATGTAAGACCAGACTTCCATTAACCTTTTTGAAGATGTTCTCTTCCTGCCCATTGCAATTTAATAATTCATATGCATCCCTGGACTCCACAGCATCTAGCTTCACATTGAATTATTTTTTTAGGAACAGGCTGTTCACTTCAAGCAATCCGTGGCAGTTCAACTTGGTTAATGTCCATCAGTGAGCCTGAAAGTGAACTATTATACCTGGTGCCAATTTGATGATGCTTGCACAAATGCAGTGAGACACCGAGAAGTGAAGTGGTTTAGTTTAGTTTAGTTTATTTTAGAATATTGTCCCGTGTACCGAGGATGGTGAAAAGCTTTTGTTGCGTGCTAACCAGTCAGCAGAAAGACAATGCATGATTACAATCAATCCGTTTACAGTGCATAGATACACGATGAGGGAATAATGTTTAGTGCCCTTTAGTTTAGTGCATTTAGTTTGGTTGTGTATTTCCTGGGCTGATGGGTGACCTTATTCAAATATACAGAATCTCAAGAGTATTTGATAGGGTTGACGTTGAGATGCTTTCACTGATGAGAGAGTCTCAAACAAGGGGACATAGTAACAAGATCACTTAAAACCTGATGTACATATATTTAAAAAATGCTGCAAAATACTCAGCAAGTAGGCTGCGTCTGTGGGACGAGAAATAAAGTTAATGTTTCATCTCAAAGACCTTCTGATAGGTCTTCAATCTGGTATGCCCAGCACTTTCGGTATTTACTTTATATTTGCGGAATATGCATATTTTTACATTTTTCATACGTAAATATATTTCTCTCAGGGTGGTGAAGCACAGGAATACTCTGCTCCAGAAGTATATGATACGATATGACCAGTCAAAAGATACAGTTACAAGGCATTGAAAGTGTCTTGTGCTTCCTGATAATAATGACATTTAAGTGCCCAGTTATTACACAGTACGTATGTAGTATAGGAGAGAAGGAATGGGCGATGTTTCGGGTCGAGGCCCGTCTTCAAACTGAGCTGTCTGAATCAGGCTGAATGTTCCGTGACGTTGTTACATTGCTGGGAAACATTCTCCTGTCCACCAGAACCCCAAGTAAGGAGATGGGGAGTAAATCATTAGAAACATTTAATATTTAATATTGCAGAGAAAAGAGATAAGCATGTGAAAGCTTGAGGAATTGCCCTTATGGGAAACAGGCAGAGGAAGATGAGGGCGCCATAGTTCAATGATGCAGGAGCAGGCAGATGGGGATGAACGACGGCCTATTTTTGCTCCTGCTCCCTTGTGTTTCCATGTTTTTGTGACACAGAGGAAATGGTTATTTGTGAAGTTGTACACATACATTTTTTACATGTTCAGCCTTTAATCAGATGAATCAGGCTGAATGCGTAGGAAGGAACTGCAGATGCTGGTTTACACCGAAGATAGACACAAGATGCTGGAGAAACTCAGCAGGACAGGCAGCATCTCTGGAGAGAAGGAGATGGGTGACGTTTCGGGTCGAGACCCCTACCTCAGACTGAGCAATCTGAATCAGGATGAATGTTCTGTGACATTGTTCCATTGCTGGGAAACATTCTCCTGTCTACCAGAATCCCATGTGTGAGTCAAGAACTTCCCCAAGAGATGTGATAGCCAAGCTGAACTGTTCTCATCTTCTACCAGTTAATTGGCGTCAGAAATCAAGAGAAAACAATCAAAGGAAGGGATGGGGCAGGAAAAACAGCTCTGAAATTTTCCATCTGCAAATATGAACATAGGTAGAGAGAATAGCATGTCCATTACAGTGCAAGTTATATTATTATTGTACATGGAAGGTGCTATTGTCTTGTGGTGCAGGTTTAAACTATATCAGTGAGACCTAATTACATTACTTTACCCATCCATTCCTCTGCCAGCCAATTACTCAGAGCAGGCACTGAGTAATGCTGAATGTGGCTGAAGTATCATAGATAAATAGATAGATACTTTAATGTCACGTGTACCGCGAAGTACAGTGAAATTGTTTCATGTATACACAGTGCACAAAAGAGTCGCCACAAGGGTGTTGACAAAGTTACAAAAGGTCCCTTAAATAATGTGTAGGAAGGAACTACAGATGCTGGTTTAAACCGAAGAAAGACCCAAAATGCTGGAGTAATCTCTGGAGAGAAGGAATGGAGAAGGGTCTCGACTCGATCCGTCACCCATTCCTTTCCTCCAGAGATGTTGCCTGCCCCGCTGAGTTACTCCAGTATTTTGTGTCTACCCTTAAATATTGTTGGTCCCTTCTTCGTGTCCCTCCTCCCCCCCCCCCCATTGATGTTTGAGAACGTTAGAGAACGTTAGCAACTAAAGATTGAAAAATGCTTGTGGACCCCACTTCTACAAGACCCAACACCATCAAAAGAGGATGGGTGGAAAATCGTGTACGGGTGGGCATTATGTACAAACAGAACAGGCATACACCTTTATTTACTTAAATGCAGCAAAGCCTGATAATTGCAAGCTCTGCCTTATTGCACTTCTCATTACATTAATACTAGTCTCTACATGATAACATCACAGTAGAGAGTTTTTGGGCTTGCAGCCTCCATAAAGTGAATCCCTCGGTGAGCAGAATGAACCGCTGATGATGAGGACTAAGCACTTGGCAGCAGTAGGAGGATATGCAGATTGTACATAGATCCTGTGTAAGTCCTGTGTATGCTAAGTAGAGAAATCTGGAAGGAGTCATTTTGGGTCAATGTTTACAGCACTCAGAACTTTGTGTGTCCACAAGAGTCAGCTTCTGGGTCCAAGAGTTCAGGACTAACATTTACACCAGAGAATCACTAAATTACTATATATAAACAATGTAAATGGAAAAAACACTTTTGAAATTAATTTGCATGTTCTCCCATTCACCTTGATCATAATTGTTTAAAAAGGAACTGCAGATGCTGGAAAATCGACGGTAGACAAAAATGTTGGAGAAACTCAGCGGGGTGCAGCATCATCTATAGAGCGAAGGAAATAGGCAACGTTTCAGGCCGAAACCCTTCTTCAGGTTGTGTTGTGTTGTTCTTGGTCGCTTGTTCTCAACATCTTGTTTTATAGTGTTGCAATATGTACATTAATCTGCTGATGAGATCAATCTCTACTCAAAGGTTCCTTCAACAGATTCAATATTGTACCATTCATCCTTTGTTGGTGCACTGTGGATGGCTTGATTGTATTCATAGTCTTTTCTTTGACTGGATAACATGCAAACAAATGCTTTTCACTGCAACAGTGCATGTGATAATAATAAACTAGAGTAAACTGGGAGATGTAGGGGTTATGTTGCATCGGTGCTTTTTTATTCACAAGATCCTCTTTTCCCCTTTGCTTCCTCTATTCTAACTTCCTCATAAGAGTGAGTAATGCTTTTTTATACAGGAATACCATACAGGATGATCTAATGCTTTGTCCTGCCCCCCCCCCCTTCTCTTCCAGCTATGTGCCCCCACTAGAACAGTCTCTCCCTGTCTCCCTCTCTCTCTCCCTCTCCATGTCTCCTCTATCTCAATGTCACTTTTGCTCTGATAGTGTACAATACGAGTGCAAAAAGCCCGCAGTCCTTGGTGCATCCAAAGATAATCCATGAAAGTTCATAGGATTGTGTGATGCAGTGGTCAGGAGCCTAATGGTTGTTGTGAAGACGCTATTCTTCACTTTCTGATTCTTATTTTCACCATTTTCATCTTCCTGATGCTAGGAGTGAATTGAGGACATGACCAGGGCAGTGTGGGTGTTTGATGATAGGGAATATAGGGAAGGGAAAAAAAGAATTAAAAAAAATATAATTTAAGAAAAGATACACACCAAAGAAAATCACAACATGCTGGGGGATCTGTCCCTGGTGTGTGGAGGATAGTGTTAATGTGCGGGGATCGCAGGACAGCGTGTACCTGGTGGGTCGAAGGGCCTGTTTAAGCTGTATCTCTAGAAAAACACATCTCTGGAGAACATGGATAGATCACATTCTTAAAACATGCATGGACCAACTGGCTGGAGTTTTTGCAGGCATCTTCAACCTTTCATTACTAAAGTCTTAGCACCTGCTTTAATAGGGCCGACTGGTGGTACTAATGCCCATGGTGATGAAGTGCTTTGAGAGGTTGGTTATGATGCATATCAACCCTCACCTTAGCAAGGACCTGGACCCCAGACAATGCCTACTGCCGCAATAGATCAATGGGAGATGCGATGTCGTTGTTTCTCCAATCTGGACTGGACCACTTGGACAGTAAGAACAAGTATGTCAGGCTGATGTTTTTTGACTGCAATACCATGATGCATTCCATCCTCTCCAAACCTATCACACTCGGTGGTGGGGGGAAAGACACAAAGTGCTGGAGTAACTTGGCCAGTCGGGCAGCATTTCTGGAGAAGATGGATAGATGCTGTTTCGGGTCAGGACCCTTCTTCAGACTGACTTTGGTGGGGAGAAGAATAAAGATGGAAGATGTGAAGGTTGGACAAAGCCTGGTGAATGATAAAAAATGAAAAGACAAAAAAAGTGTGAGATAAGGATGGAAGAGGAACAAATTGTGAAGCCAGAGGAAGGAATGCAAGTGGAAGGGGAGGGGGAAGAGGAGATTGGGTGCAAATCTAGGTGTGGCACAGGGAAGAGAGGGGGGAGCTACCTGAAATTGGGCAATTCAATGTTTGTACCATCATCCACTCTATCCCCTCCATTGTAATTTCAAATAACCAAACTACAATCAATCCTCCATTTTTTAGAGGTCCCGGCCTGTAACTTTACTATCCATGTTCTCCAGAGATGCTGTCTCTCTCTCTGTCTCTCTCTGTGTGTCTCTCTCTGTCTCTCTCTCTCTGTCTCTCTCTCTCTCTCTCTCTCTCTCTCTCTCTCTCTCTCTCTCTCTCTCTCTCTCTCTGTCTCTCTCTCTCTCTCTCTCTCTCTCTCTCATTCTCTCTCTCTCTCTCTCTCTCTCTCTCTCTCTCTCTCTCTCTCTCTCTCTCTCTCTGTCTCTCTCTGTCTCTCTCTCTGTCTCTGATTCTCTCTCTGTCTCTCTCTGTCTCACTGTCTCTCTGTCTCACTGTCTCTCTGTCTGTCTCTGTCTGTCTCTCTGTCTGTCTGTCTGTCTGTCTCTCTGTCTGTCTCTCTGTCTGTCTCTCTGTCTGTCTCTGTCGGTCTCTGTCTGTCTCTCTGTCTGTCTCTCTGTCTCTCTGTCAGTCTGTCTGTCTCTGTCTCTCTCTCTCTCTCTCTCCCTCTCTCACTCTCTCCCTCTCTCTCTCTCTCCCCCCCCTCTCTCTCTTTCCCCTTCTCTTTCTCTCTTTCTTCTTTCTCGCTTGTACAAATGTGTGAACATCTATTATGTTCATGTCATCTGTTGAACCATGCTACCCACTCATGGTCTTGCTCACGGTGACTACCCAGAGACCAGGGGGTTGTGTGCGAGTAATTGCAGCCCTGCCCCCATTCTCCACGACAACATTGTGGAACAATGTGAGGCCCCAGAATGTGACTCATGTCTCCCAGCTCC
>CM075981.1:36715202-36733094 GCA_038087875.1 Malacoraja senta | reverse complement strand
TCTACAAGTAACAAGCAAAATGTGTAGATCACCTCTGAAAAGTACATAGTTACAATACCACTTGTTTTAGTGACTGTGAAATGAAAAAAAAAAGTAATTTAATTAACTAGATCCTGGAAAACCAATAACCATTGACAAAAAACCAGTCCAGGCATTAATTTTTAGGCTTCAGCCCCATCCTACCCTTTGGGCTTCTACCCCATCCTAACCAAAGATACCAGAGGAGCTCTAGTATCTTTGATCCTAACTTAGTTATGTGCGTGTGTGTGTTAGTTGTGTGTGTGTTAGTTGTCTGTGTGTGATGTGTGTGTTAGTTGTCTGTGCGTTATGTGTGTGTATGTGTGTGGAAGGGAAGGAGAGAAGGGAGGAAGTAAGGAGGGATGGAAGGAGAGAAAGAAGGGAGGGAGGGAAAAAGAGAAAGAAGGGATGGAAGGGAAGGAGAGAAAAAAAGGGAGGGAGGGGAAGGAGAGAAGGGAAAAGAGAGAGAGAGGAGGAGGGAGGGAAGGAGAGAAGGGGAAAGAGAGAGAAGGAGAGGAAGGAGAGAGGAGGGAAGGGGAGAGAAGGGAGGGAGGGAAGAGGGAAGGGGGGAAGGGAAGGGAGAAGGGAGGGAGAGGGCCGGCAACGGGAGCGGATGGCGGGGTCTGGGCAGACGGGTGTGAGCTGAGGCCGAGGTTTGTAAACGTTGTTCCAACCCCCGGCCCGGCCCTCCCCTGTGTTGTTCACACACGTCTCCCCGGGGAGAGAGAGGGGTGGAGCCGGCGCTGTGTGTGTGATGCACGGTGACTGGAGGGGGCGGGAGCGCTGCCTCGGGACCGTGAGGGAAACGACCCACCTCCCCCTCTCCCACTTCTCCATTCCCCCTCACACCCCCCTCCCCGTCTACCCCTTTCTTCCCCCTCCACCCCTCTAATCTCTCTCCACCCCTCTCTCCCCCCTCCACCCGGGGTAGATCTACCTGAGCCGAGAGTAGATTACTCTAGCGCGGGGCCTCCTTAGGCGCGGGGCCCAATTGGAAGCAATTGGTCCAATTGGCTTAAGGGCGGCCCTGCTATTGATTGATATATACAGTTTGTCTTTTGTTATCTGTATGTTTGCCTTTAATTATCTCATGAATTTCTTTTGTTTGTGGTGTTATTTCCTATCCTGTTCCAGAATAGCTTCAATTTTATTTCAATGAAGCAGTGATTAACCTTTAATTGAGAAAATTACAAACAGTGACTGATTACGCTACTTCACTCTAATTGTCTGCGTTATGCTATTTGCTCAATTCTAAAGATTTAGAAAAGATTCTCACTCAGGAATATTAAGGGAAATGCAAGGTGAATTTACAAGTACATTAAGGGAAAGAGGGTGAATAGAGAGAGAATAGGCCCCCCCGGAAACCAAAGTGGCGATCTCTGTGTGGAGCCACAGGAGATGGGCAAGGTCATCAATGAGTATTTCTCCTCAGATTTTCCTGTGGAGAAAGTCATGAAGACTGGGAAACTTGGGAAAGTTACTGGAAGTGTCTTGAGGACAGTCAGTATCATGGTCGAGGAGATGCTGTATGAAGGAGATAAATAAATCTCCTGGGCCTGATCAGATATATCCAAGCACACTGTGGGAAACTAGAGAAGAACTTAGGTGAGATATATACATTTTCATTAAATACGGACAAGATGTTGGAAGACACCTGAAAGGTGCTGGAGGGTGGCTAATGTTGTGCCTCTATCTAAGAAGGGCTGCAAGGAAAAACCCGGGAAATATAGACCAGTGACCCTAACATCTGTGGTCGGCAAGTTACTGGAGAGGATTCTGAGGGATAAGATGCATTTGGATCAGCAGGGGCTGATTGGGGATAGTCATTGTAGTTTTTGTACGTGGGAGGTCATGTCTCATGAATCTGATCAAGTTTCATTGAAGAGTTTGATGAGGGGAAAGCTGTAGATGTTGGCTATATGGACATCAGTAAGTCATTTAACTGTCACTGTATGTCATGTTGTTACTTGTGAGCGGAGCACCAAGGCAAATTCCTTGTATGTGAATACTTGGCCAATAAACTTACTTACGCTCCCCCTCGTCGCTTCCTCCCTCCTCATCTCCCCCTCCCCTCTCCCCCACCTCCCCCCTCATCTCTCCCTCCCCTTCCCTCCTCGTCTCCCCCCCACCCCTCTTGTCTCCCCCCTCCCTCCCCTTCCCCCTCCCCCCCTCCTTTGCTCCCCTCCCCTCTTCTCGCGGGTACTGGTGCCGTGATATCGCGACGTCTAAATAAAAATAAAAAATAAAATAATAATTTTTTAAAAAACAAAAAAAACCGTACTTACTGCGTGGTAGACTGAGTTTAATGCAGATAAGTGTGAGATGTCAGATTCTGGGAAGTCAAACCAGGGCAGGACTTCACAATGAATAGCAGGGCTCTGGGGAGTGTTGATGAGGGATCCAGTAGTGCAGGTACATAATTCCTTGAAAGAAATATCACAGATAGATAGTAAGGTCAGGGCTTTCGGCGCATTGACCTTCGTTGGGTCACGGTATTGAATATACAAGACATCGGTGAGACCACATTTATGGTCTTGTGTTCAACGTTGGTTATTCTGCAATAGAAAGGATGTTGTTAAGTTGGAAAGGGACCTAACCACGGGAGGAATCAAAATGTCACAACTTTATGCTATTAGAGTACAGAGTTAACCTTTTGGTCAGCTGATGTTTGAATAATGCCACAAATCTCAGAAATATTTGCCCAGTAAATCTTTGAGTTGAAGGGACTACTGTAATATTCAACAGGTCAGACATCATCTGCAGAGGCTGAAAAAGGCTCTGCTCCAGCGGTCATGCTTTTGTTTTAGATTCACAAGATCTAAGAATATTGAAAGTTAATTTAGGAAGATCAATGGCAATGGAAGGACAATTGCCTATAAATGAAGACAGCACTGAGATTAATTAGAATCCCCTCACACAGTGAGGAGATTCAGCGCCCAAGCTGCGGACCTTGAATGAGGGGACCTGTTACTGCTGGCTTGTCCAATGTGAGTGATATCAAGGTCCGTCAATTGCTCACTGGAATGGGGGTTTGTGCCCATGCACAATGTGTGCAGGCAGTAAATGCAATACAGATGCCAGCTGAAGACGGTTGAGGCAAGTCCTTTGTTTATCTACTTTGTTTGTGGAGAAATCGTGATACCAGGTGAGATTCAATAATTCCGTCTTCAGTTCAAGATTAGTGCATGTGGGCAGACAGCAAGCCAACAACATCTTGTGATCTATCTGTACTGGCTGCCAGATATCTCAGCTTATTTACAATGCACCAGTATTTATGGAAAACATGACATGTATGGTAAATAAGCTGCTTGCATTATGAAATGTGTGAGTCATTCTTGCTTTGTTTTCTTGTGCCTTGTCTGGTCATCCTGGTGTTCGTGCCACCCAGTATCTGGAAAATCTGTGAGACACCTTGTGGTTGGTTTGCCCATGGTGGCCGTGGACTGAGAACTGCATCCCTCCCATTGGGGAAATGGTTGGCCAAGCGCTTTCCTTCTTTTCCTTTTCATTTATTTTATTTTCTTTATTTTTACCAAAAATAATTTTAAGCAATCATTTACAATATGTACAATGCAAAACAATACATCTTTGAAAATATTTTTTATTGGAGAAAAGTACACAACCTATTAACATCATTACAGTCTTACATTTTTAAATTGATAATATTATCAATTATTATTACATTGTCTCCAATACCTTTTGCCTTTTTTTTTATTTTTAAACTAGATAGAACTAAAAAGATAGATGAAGTAAAGAAAGAAAAGAGTGAGAACAAAAAGAGAAAAGAGAAAACAAAAAAAAACAAAAAAACAAAAAAACAACAAAAAAAAACCAAAACAAAAGAAAAAGATGGTTAAAGAAGAATGGAAAAATTTATTAAAATAAAAAACTTCATTCGAGATATATTCGTACATTTCAGAGTATAGCATTTCATCCATTCTTTAGCCCGAGCATTAGTCAGGTTCCTGTGCTGAACCATTCTGAACCAATGCAAAACAATACAAACAAACCCACCACCATAATACAAAGTAAAGCAAATATTCTTAAATACTGAATATTAAATAACTATTTCACTCTCCTTTTAGAGGATAATGGTTGGCCAAGCTTGGCATGTACCACTGGTACACCTTTGTGAGGTGTTGCAAGCTTGCTACCCACATACCAACTCTGTGATACAGTGTATTAATGGCCTTGCACACGATGACAAGATCATTAATAAACCACCTTTGGTTGGGGTCTACTTGTGCAAAATTGTTCTTTGGTAAACTTTTCTTTCATTGGGCCAGTGGTCCGACTCACTGACTAATGTTCCAGTGCATTTCTGTGGGAAAGTCGCACTGAGTTTAAAAATGGATGATAAACCATTGGCCTGAAAATTAACTCAGTTTCTCTTTCCACAGATGCTGCCCCGACCTGCTGAGTTTGTCCGGCATTCACTGGCAAAGGGCTGGCTCACGGTACTGTTTTTATTTCACTTTTTCAGATGTTAAGCTGATGCGCTGAATAAGGACTCAGGCTGCAAAAGCTCCTGTAATACCAAACCAACTGAGCCAAGCTCGACCAATAGTTACAAATGTCCTCTTTGCAGAAACATGCGAAGGATCTGAGCTTGAAATTGATTGATCAAATTGATTGAAAGATATAGCATAGCATCAAGCCCATCTGCCCATCGAGCACGCTGACCATCAATCTCCCGTTCTCAATAGTTCTATATTATCCCACTTAAGCATTCACTTGCTAGGAGCAATAGGTAGATGCCAATTGACCATCAAACCCGCTCATCTTTGGGATGTGGGAGGAAACTGTTGCACCCACGTGGTCACAGGGAGAACATACAACATCCACACAGAAAGCACACGAGGTCAGGATCGATCACAGCACAGGTGCTGTGAGGCAGCAGCTCTATTAGCTGCACCACTGTGCCACTCCTCTTGTCCTGCAGCTAGTGGGTTGAGAGATGGACTGACTTAGAACAGACTTGAGATCTGCGGGAAGTAACATCCTGTAAACAGGCATGGAGGTGGTTGAGGCTGAGTGTTGTGTGGCGGTGGGCAGTGGAACTTGGGGAAAAGGCACATACAGCACCAAGTGGAAAGAAACTAGTATTGAATGAATGAACGAATGAATACTTTATTGTGACATGTGACAAGTCACAGTGAAACTCTTTGTTTTGCATATCCAAGGTATGCAAATAGTCGCCACACAAAGGGCACTGACAATGTTACAAAGTATCCCATGCCTGGTCCTCCTTTGTTCTTCCCCCCCCCCTCACTCCCGGTGGTCCCCCCAGGCCTGGTCCTCCTTTGTTCTCCCCCCCCCTCACTCCCGGTGGTCCCCCCCAGGCCAGGTCCCCCTTTGTTCCTGGCAGTGCATCCTTCGGCTCCCACATGGCATATCCTCAGCGACCGCCGCACTGCCCTCCTTGGCAATCATCGACCCGATCTCCTCAACAACCGCCGTCGGGTCCACTCCTGATGGATCCGCGACACCGACCCAGAGTACCGACACCGACACCGACGGGGTACTGATTGGGGATGATCAGCCATGATCACATTGAATGGTGGTGCTGGCTCGAAGGACCGAATGGCCTACTTCTGCACCTATTGTCTATTGTCTATTGTCTAAAGCGATGTCCTGTTTCGGTGGCTCCTGGGCCTGGCCAAGCTGGCCATCCGCGAATCATGGCGCCAGGCGGAAGAGGGCTCTGCCCGAGCCAGCTGCCTGCCCCTTTTCCGGGGTTTACGTCCATGCCCGGGTGGTACTAGCAAGGGACTACGTGCTGTCCACGTGCCCTGGGGGATTTCTGGGACCGCTGGACACCACAGGGGGTGGAATGCATCCTCAATAAGGATGGTGATATAGTTGTATAATAGTTTATTTAGTATTTTTGTTTTGCTTGTATTGTGGTGGTGGGTTTGTTTTGAATAATTTAGTATTGAACACCTTATTGTAAATTAGTGAATACATTATTTTTGGTTATATTACTTTTAAAAAAGGTGTAGAGAGAGCATGCAGCAGACTGTTGAATGGGGGAAAGAGAGAACGGAAAGAAAATGTTTGTATTGAAGAACAGGATGAATAGACACAATGGAATACTAATTGGAAGGATCAGTGACTCAGAAGAGGTAAAAAGGGATTTGTTGTTAGTTAATAAGTCCTGCAATTTAATTGGATTAAAGTGAATTAGTGATTTGGGATGGGGTGGGAGGATTTAAACACTTGAAGTAAGGAGGAATATCTTTGTTCAGTGAGCACACAAACAGACATGAGCAGGAAAAAAACATTCACTCGCCCCAGCCTACTCCATTGTCCAACATGATCATGGCTGATTATGCTGGTCTCTTCCGGGATAGTTCCCCTATCCCAACATTTAAGAAGCAGTTAGACAGGTACATGGATAGGACAGGTTTGGAGCGATATGGACCAAACACAGGTAGATGGGACTCGTATAGCTGGGAATATGTTGGCCAGTGTGGGCAAGTTGGGCCGAAAGGCCGGTTTCTGCACTATGACTCTATGAAAACTCCTGATTCCTATATTTCAAATATTTATCTTGCTCCACTGGAAATGAACCTAATGATCTGGTCTCCACAAGATACAAGATACATTTATTTGTCACATGTACCAATTGGTACAGTGAAATGTGTGGTCGCCATACAGCCATACGAATAATAAAGAACACAAAACACGATAGTCTTTAACACAGACATCCCCACACAGCGGGATTAAAGTTTCCCACTGTGAGGGAAGGCTCCAAAATTCAGTCCTCCTCCTCTGTTGTCCTCCCGTGGTCGGAGTGCTCCCAAACCCCTCGCTGTCGCTGCTACGGGCGACCCGATGTTCAGGCCTGCCCGCCAGGGTGATGGAAGTCCGACGTTGGGACTGGAGGACATCACCCCCAGAGGCAGAGAATTCTAGTTCAATACCCTCTGAGGAATACGTTTCTGTGTACTCAGTTTTAAATGACTGGCCTCTCATTTTGTAGTTATAAGTTCCTGTTCGTGTGATTTTCCAAATTGTGGAAACGTCAACTCTGTCAAGACCCCTTGGATTTTGGAATGGAGTTAGTGAAATTCTTTGAAATATTGATTTACTTCTAGCATCTCTTAAAGGATAATGCTAGGAGCAGAGGAAGCTCCGTGACTGTGGTCAGCAAGTAGGATGCTGTGGTTGATTTTAATTGTTTTGATGAAGAGTTGCATTGAATGCTATGAAAAGAAGGGTGAGCATGAAGAAGGGTCTCGACCCGAAACGTCACCCATTCCTTCTCTAGAATGCAATGCCTGTCCCACTGAGCTACTCCAACATTTTGTGTCTGTCTTCGGTGTAAACCAGAATCTACAGTTGCTTCCTCCATGGTTCTACCTAGCTGTTGTTCTAGCTCTGTGATACAAATTTGAATTACTGCTCCGAAATATCTTTTAAAATTAGCTGCCCATTTCAGGTCAGGTCCCTTGTTGAGATGGATCTAAAGAAGGTGTCACAACCCGAAACAGCATCTATCCATGTTCTCCAGGAATGCTGCCTGACCCACTGCGTTACTGCGGCAAGTTGTGTATGCTATGTAAAATCACTGGCAAAGAGCACCCTCGTGCAAATTAAATGAATAATTAAATGAAATGTATTTCTCAGTCATTTAACCAGGCTTAGAAACATAGAAACACAGAAATTAGGTGCAGGAGGAGGCCAATCGGCCCTTTGAGCCAGCACCGCCATTCATTGTGATCATGGCTGATTGTCCCCAATCAATAACCCGTGCCTGCGTTTCTGGCATATTTCAATGTGGATTGTTAAAGAAGGAACTGCAGATGCTGGAAAATCGAAGGTAGACAAAAATGCTGGAGAAACTCAGCGGGTGAAGCAGCATCTATGGAGCGAAGGAAATAGGCAACGTTTCGGGTCGAGACCCTTCTTCAATCAATGTGGATTGCCTATTTCAATTATTGTGCTCAACAGATAGACACAAAATGCTGGAGTAACTCAGCGGGACAGGCAGCATTTCTGGATAGCAGGAATGGATGACGTTTCGGGGTTCATCAACTCCTTTCCCTCCACAGATGCTGCTCGACCTGCTGCGTTCCTCCAACAGATTTTCTGTGGCTCCTGATTTCAGTGCCTGCAGTTTCTTCATCCCTTCTTGGTCAACCTGATACCCACTGGTCCCCATATCACCATTGCTCTCTCCTCTATACAACGGCTTTCTTCCCTCTCCATACTCGGTCCTAAAGCATGGTTTCAACCATTCCCCAACCCCTCTCTCCCACAGATGCTGCTTGACGTGTTAAGCTTTTCCAATGTATTGTTTATTGAGGAAATATGGCCTTGGAGTTAAATACTTTTCATAAGATCAAGTGATAGGAGCAGATTAGCCCATTCGGCCCATCAAGTCTACTCCGCCATTCAATCATGGCAGATCTATCTCTCCCTCCTGACCCCATTCTCCTGTCTTCTCCCCATAACCTCTGACACCAGTACTAATCAAGAATCTATCTCTGCTTTAAATATATCCACTTCCACAGCCTTCTGTGGCAATGAATTCCACAGATTCACCACACTCTGACTAAAGAAATTTCTCCTCACCTTCCTAAAAGAACGTCCTTTAATTCTGAGGCTATGACCTCTAGTCCTAGACTCTCCCACTAGTGGAAACATCCTCTCCTCATCCATTCTATCCAAGCCTTTCATTATTCTGTTTGTTTCAATGAGGTCTCCCCTCATTCTTCTTAACTCCAGCGAGTACCCAAAACTCAAAGGCTCTGACTTTTGGATCGCATAGTGATGAGATGCAACAGGCCTGTTGCCCTCTGCCCTTCCCTTACATCCATTGCTCACCACAATTAATTAAAATCTGAGGGGATAAACAATTAAACAAGTGAAGTCTCCTCTCCATTTCATTCCATGTAGCATTCACCCCAACATGGGAACAATCCTACACATGGCATTCCTTCATTTCCCACATCTCTTTAACTTGTGGCCTCTTACTCGAGTTTAAAACAGGTTTGTCCTTCACTCTGCTGTTTTAGTGTTGTGGTGCAGGGATCTACATTGTGCAGGGAAGTAGAGGGGAAGGAAAGCAAAAATGAAAGTGATTTGGAGAAAACTTCAGCATTTGACATGAATCTTAAGCAGAAAATGTCTCAGTTCTCACCGCCTGAGTAACAGAATGAAAACCAGGATAAGGTATCGTCAACTTCAACGAGAACAAGGCAGGACACCGAGAAGGAAAAGGGAGGGGTGTGGGGAGGCGACAAAGAAGATGAATCAAATCCAAAATGTAAGAAATCTGTTCCTCTGTGCACAAATTTACAGAAGATGATTTGTAATAGCCAACAGATGGCAGTAAAGTATGGATAGACACAAAATGCTGGAGTAACCCAGTGGGACAGGCAGCATATCTGAATAGAAGGAATGGGTGATGTTTTAGGTCGAGTGTCTTCTTCAGACTGAGCTCAGTCTGAAGAAGGGTCTCGACTCGAAACATCACCCATTCCTTGTATTCAGAGATGCTGCCTGTCCCACTTAATTACTCCAGCATTTTGTGTCTATCTTTGGTGTAAACCAACATCTGTAGTTCCTTCCTACACAGTAAAGTGAGGATCTTTATTTTGAAACCTCAAAATTCATTTATTTAGAAAATTAAACAAACTTGACCATGACTCTTGTTGCCGGCATCCTAACTCAGAGCACATCTTCACTCCTTACTCCTCTACTTGCTGATGTCTTCTCCCACCAATGCCTCCAAGTTAAACTCACGTCATTGTGCGCAGAGTCCAACATTGTCCCATCCGCTCGCCCCTGTAACCTCCACCACTCTCTGCTATTCAGGAACCCTCTGTCCATCTATATTCTAGAACCCTCTTTCCTTCATTCATATTGTTATTGGTGGTCTTACCTCAACGTGAAGTTTTAGATTTAGAGGTCTATGTGCCAAATGCAGGCAAATGGAACAAACAAATATGCCAACTTAGTTGTCATAGACAAGGGCCTGTTTCTGTGCTGTAATCCCTCCATTAACCTCTCTACCATTCCTTCTCTCTATAAGACCTTATAACTCATCTCCTTTTGACCAACTGTTTGGATATCTGAACATGTTCAAACCAGTGAAATAGGAGCAGGTTGCTGATAGAAATAGGATGCCAAGCTCAGATGCTGTTGGTGTGGAGTTTGCATGATCTTTCATGACGGCGTTGGTTTCCTCCGGGTTTTCTGGTCTCCTCCCACCTTCCAAAATGTTGGTTTGTAGGTTAATTGGCCTCTGTAAAATTGACCCTGATGTGTAGAGAGTGGATGATAAAGTGGGATAAGAAGAACTAGTGGGAATGGGGAATCGGCATGCACTAGGTGGGCCGAAGGGACTGTTTCCATGCTAAATCTGCAAACTAAATTAAAATAAATTAAAGGAGCAAAATGGTTTAAAAGAACATTTCACAGTGAATGGTAGGGCTCTGGGGAGTGTTGTACAATAGGAGTACAGGTACATCGTTCCCTGAAAGTGGCATCACGGGTAGGTAAGGTGGCAATGAAGGCTTTTGGTATATTGACCTACCTCAGTCAGGGTACTGAAGAAAGCTCGTGACCCAAAAAGTTACCCATTCCTTCTCTCCAGAGATGATGCCTGTCCCGCTGAGTTACTCCAGCTTTATGTGTCTACTGAGTATAGAAGTTGGGACATTACATTGCAGTTGTACAAGATGTTGGTGAGTCTGCATTTGGAGTATTATGAGCAGTTTTAGTCAGTCTGCAATAGGAAGGCTGTTATTAAGCTGGATAGAAGGCAGAGAATATTTATGTGGACTTGAGTGCCTGAGGAATGGGGAGAGGTTGGGCTGGCTAGTGCAGGAGGTTGATGGGTGATCTTCCAGGGATATAAAATGATGAGGAGAATTAATAGATTGAGTGCACAGTCTTTTACCAATGGCAAGGGAGTCAAATAGCGAGCATAGCTTGAAGATGAGAAGAGAAAGATTTAATAGGAACCTGAGGGGCAACATTTTCACTCAGAAGGTGGTGGGTATATGGAACAAGCTGCCGGAGGAAGTAGTTGAGGCAGGTACTATAGCAGCATTTAAGGGACAAATGGATAAGAAAGGTTTAGAGGGATATTGGCCAAACTCAGGCACGTGGGACTAGCTTAGATGGTGTTTCTTGGTCAATATGGATGAATTGGGCCGACAGAGCTGTTTCCATTCTGTATGACTCGCTGAACATTTGGATGCTGTGATTATTGTAAGGAAATAATATACTGTGTAGGCACAAACATGGCAAGGTTTTCATATTGGTGTGAATAATGCCATATGTGCTTTGCACCACAGAAATATGCAGATTATGATGTGAAACAATATGGAATATTGTGGAGTGCTGGATGTCAAAGGACATTTGCTAACCAAGTCCTTTGGATAACCAGGCATTGCCAGATAATAATGCACCAATCCCCTCGAGTGCAGCATGGTTGGTGAATGAAGATGATATGAAGAAGGGTCTTGACCTGAAACATCACCTATTCCTTCTCCCCAGAGATGCTGTCTGACCTGCTGAGTTATTCCTGCTTTTTGTGTCTATCGTTAGTTTAAACCAGCATCTGCAGTTCTTTCCTACAGAAATGGACTTTGCTGGGAGATGAATACACTGAGCAGGAGACCGTACCTGCCCAGTACATTAAGGATAAAATGTTCACACTCAGTGCGTACCAATGATGCTCTTTGTTAAGGACCTCCTAACTAATACCTGCTAAAATAGTTGCTAACCATTTTAACTCCACTTCCATTCCTATTCGCACCTTTCTATCCTGGGGTCCCTCTACTGCCAGAGTGAGACCACATGCAAACTGGAGACACAACACCTCATATTCCACTTGGGTAGCTTACAACCCAACATTGAAGTATGAACATTGAATTCTCCAATTTTGGGTAACTACATAACCCTCAACCTCTCCCCTCTACCTCCTCCCCCCTTCCACCCCTCCCTCCCCTGTGCTCCCCCTGAACTTGTACCTTTCCTCCCTCCCCCTCCCCTTCCACCTACATTCCTTCCTCTAGCTTCACAATTCACAACTCTTCAATCCTTTTGTCGTGCACCTTCTGTCTTTTCATCTCTGGCCTTTGTCTAACCATGTGCCTATCAAAAATCCCTCCTCACCTGTATCAACCTATTACCTTACAGGCTTTGTCCTGTCTCTCCTCTCTTCCAGTTTTATTTCCTCCCCTCCACAATCAGTCTGAAGAAAGGTCCCAACCTATCCATGTTCTCCAAAGAGGTTGCTTGACCCGTTGAGTTACTCCAGCACTTTGTGTTTTTTTGTGAACCAGCACCTGCAGTTCCTTGTTTCTACACTAATAATTGCCACTTGTTGTTCCCCTATGCTCAGAGCATAACAAGATGACAATTCCATTAGTTGCCAAGGTGATAGTGACAATGAACTTGCATCTCTCCAGCTTTGTTTTAGGCTGGAGCTAGGAATGTTGTAATGTTGAGCTAACTCAGGCTCTCTGTCCAAACAACATTAAATGTATTCCTGCCAGATACCAACAGCTGGAAATGGTTTCCTCATTCGACCAGACAGATTATTTTCCATGTTGAAACAAGTTTCTGATTCAATGCATCGATTCAGTGGCATTGGTTGTTTTCGAACAAACCAAACAAGCTTTGATGTTTTATTCATCACCGATCACAACCACATTACTTTCATTTTTTTTAACATGCTACTAATGGCAATTACACAATGTTACGATACATGTTACAGATGAATTTGCTGCATCAAAGAACTTGCTATTTTTCTAACTCACTTTTTATAATTTCAATATTTTTATGAGAATCATTATGTTTCAAAGTTTAACTGCATTCAGCCAGTTAAATTCTAGTTTTCATAAGAAGAACTTCCCATAATTTGACTCGCATACGTTTGCAATGTCTACGGCAGATGTACTTTCAGGGCTAGGACTAATTTTGTTCTTTTTTTTTCAACTAACAGCAAATCTTGCTGGAATTTACTTTACTCACTGAACATTGATACCAGACAATCACTTAAAATCTATAATGATCACACTAGCCTATCTATTATTCAATGAGATCATGGATGATCTTTGACCGACTCCTTCATACTCATGTTTTTCTATATCCATTAATATCTTTAGCGACTGTCTTTCTCAGCTTAAATATTAACAATCAATCTTCCATCATCTGCTATTTATGGAAATTGGGCCAAATATCGACCACTCTCAGCCGTTAGATGTGTTTCCGAACTCCATTCCAGATTGTGCCCTAAGAGCTAGACATCCATCAGAAATAGTTTCTCTCCCCTGTATTAATTAGTCATCACACTCTTGGACATGTTGAATTCTAGGAATTATTATTTTTTATTTGTCATTTGGACAAATTTGTCATTTGGACCCCGTTGAGGTCCAAACGAAATATCGTTTCTGCAGCCATACATTACAAAACGAAGAAGACCTGAGACACAACACAATTTACACATACATCCATCACAGCGCTGTGATGGAAGGCAAAAAAACGTATCTCTCCACTGCACTCCCCCCCCCCCCCCCCCCGATGTCAGAGTCAAAGTCAAAGCCCCCGGCGGGCGATGGTGATTAACCCGCGGCCATTAAAGCCACGCCGGTTAATGCAAGGTCGCGCACCGGGTCTTGGTGTTGGAGCCCCGGCGCGCGCTCGCAAAGGACCGCGGCCACTCCAAGCTGCGCGGGGCGACGATGTAAAGCCCCGCTCCAGGTGCTCTTCAACCCCACAACTCGGGCGGGAGAAGTCGCCGCTGCGGAAGCCCCGAAAAGCGGTCTCCCCCCAGGGACCCGCGGGCTTCCGGTGTTGCCGTCCGCCAGACCCGCGGTTGTAGCCTCCGAATCTCCGGGGGTCGGGTAGCAGCAGCGATTGTCTCCACCACAGCTCCACCCGCTCCGGACTCGGCCAGCCCCGCGACGGTGAGTAGTCCGCAGCTCCGCAACTGGAGCCCCAGGTCGTTCCTGCTGGAGGCCGCTCCACGTTGCCCAGCCCCAACGACAACGGAGACCCGACAAAGAAAAGGTCGGGTCTCCCGTGCAGGGGAAAGATTTTAAAGTCCCCCGCCCCTCACCCCCACCCCCACCCCCCCACACACATACCCCGACAAAAAAAAAAAAAAAAAACTACATTAAAACGAATACAGCTCAAGGTAGCATTATCTCAGAATTTATTCTTTTAGATGGTATTCCGGTAAAGGGCCTGTCCCACTTGGCCGTCATTTACGCGACAGGCCGGTAGTGACTGACGCGTGATGGTCGCGCGCGTCATCATGCGTCCGCACAGCCATCTGGAGCGCGTGACGACATTTGAAGATAGACACAAAATGCAGGAGTAACTCAGCAGGACCGGCAGCATATCTGGAGAGAAGGAATGGATGATGTTTCGGGTCGAGACTCTTCTTCAGTCTGAAGAAGGGTCTCGACCCGAAACGTTACCCATTGTTTCTCTCCAGAGATGCTGCCGGTCCTGCTGAGTTACTCCTGCATTTTGTGTCTATCTCCAATCGTCTTAGCCCCGCTCATGAGCCCCAGGCCGAGCTCGGCGATCGTTTGCCTGCTTCTGCTGCTGTTGGAGGTGAGACGTTGCGCCGCGCCAGTGTCTTGGGCCTGTCCCCACTTTGGCCGTCAGGTACACGACAGGCTGGTGGCGCCAGAAGATTTCTTGCAGGACGAAGTCCACACTCCTCCATGCCATTCCACACTCCTCCACACCACTCCAAGCGCCCGTCCCGCGCTACCCACTCGCTAGCAGGTCGCGTAAATGGCGTGCGAAAGACAGCCAAGTGGGACAGGCTCTTAAGTCTGCTCTACAGTCCCTTTGTGGCGAACGTTTTCTTACTAAAGTGTGGAGCCCAGAACTGCTCACAGCTCACCAGAAATTATTTAACTAATGCCTTGGCCGAAGCATAATTCCTACACTGCAGTCCAATCTTTGGATGTAAGACCAGACTTCCATTAACCTTTTTGAAGATGTTCTCTTCCTGCCCATTGCAATTTAATAATTCATATGCATCCCTGGACTCCACAGCATCTAGCTTCACATTGAATTATTTTTTTAGGAACAGGCTGTTCACTTCAAGCAATCCGTGGCAGTTCAACTTGGTTAATGTCCATCAGTGAGCCTGGAAAGTGAACTATTATACCTGGTGCCAATTTGATGATGCTTGCACAAATGCAGTGAGACACCGAGAAGTGAAGTGGTTTAGTTTAGTTTAGTTTATTTTAGAATATTGTCCCGTGTACCGAGGATGGTGAAAAGCTTTTGTTGCGTGCTAACCAGTCAGCAGAAAGACAATGCATGATTACAATCAATCCGTTTACAGTGCATAGATACACGATGAGGGAATAATGTTTAGTGCCCTTTAGTTTAGTGCATTTAGTTTGGTTGTGTATTTCCTGGGCTGATGGGTGACCTTATTCAAATATACAGAATCTCAAGAGTATTTGATAGGGTTGACGTTGAGATGCTTTCACTGATGAGAGAGTCTCAAACAAGGGGACATAGTAACAAGATCACTTAAAACTGATGTACATATATTTTAAAAATGCTGCAAAATACTCAGCAAGTTAGGCTGCGTCTGTGGGACGAGAAATAAAGTTAATGTTTCATCTCAAAGACCTTCTGATAGGTCTTCAATCTGAGTATTCCCAGCACTTTCGGTATTTACTTTATATTTGCGGAATATGCATATTTTTACATTTTCATACGTAAATATATTTCTCTCAGGGTGGTGAAGCACAGGAATACTCTGCTCCAGAAGTATATGATACGATATGACCAGTCAAAAGATACAGTTACAAGGCATTGAAAGTGTCTTGTGCTTCCTGATAATAATGACATTTAAGTGCCCAGTTATTACACAGTACGTATGTAGTATAGGAGAGAAGGAATGGGCGATGTTTCGGGTCGAGGCCCGTCTTCAAACTGAGCTGTCTGAATCAGGCTGAATGTTCCGTGACGTTGTTACATTGCTGGGAAACATTCTCCTGTCCACCAGAACCCCAAGTAAGGAGATGGGGAGTAAATCATTAGAAACATTTAATATTTAATATTGCAGAGAAAAGAGATAAGCATGTGAAAGCTTGAGGAATTGACCCTTATGGGAAACAGGCAGAGGAAGATGAGGGCGCCATAGTTCAATGATGCAGGAGCAGGCAGATGGGGATGAACGGCCTATTTTTGCTCCTGCTCCCTTGTGTTTCCATGTTTTTGTGACACAGAGGAAATGGTTATTTGTGAAGTTGTACACATACATTTTTTACATGTTCAGCCTTTAATCAGATGAATCAGGCTGAATGCGTAGGAAGGAACTGCAGATGCTGGTTTACACCGAAGATAGACACAAGATGCTGGAGAAACTCAGCGGGACAGGCAGCATCTCTGGAGAGAAGGAATGGGTGACGTTTCGGGTCGAGACCCTACCTCAGACTGAGCAATCTGAATCAGGATGAATGTTCTGTGACATTGTTCCATTGCTGGGAAACATTCTCCTGTCTACCAGAATCCCATGTGTGAGTCAAGAACTTCCCCAAGAGATGTGATAGCCAAGCTGAACTGTTCTCATCTTCTACCAGTTAATTGGCGTCAGAAATCAAGAGAAAACAATCAAAGGAAGGGATGGGGCAGGAAAAACAGCTCTGAAATTTTCCATCTGCAAATATGAACATAGGTAGAGAGAATAGCATGTCCATTACAGTGCAAGTTATATTATTATTGTACATGGAAGGTGCTATTGTCTTGTGGTGCAGGTTTAAACTATATCAGTGAGACCTAATTACATTACTTTACCCATCCATTCCTCTGCCAGCCAATTACTCAGAGCAGGCACTGAGTAATGCTGAATGTGGCTGAAGTATCATAGATAAATAGATAGATACTTTAATGTCACGTGTACCGCGAAGTACAGTGAAATTGTTTCATGTATACACAGTGCACAAAAGAGTCGCCACAAGGGTGTTGACAAAGTTACAAAAGGTCCCTTAAATAATGTGTAGGAAGGAACTACAGATGCTGGTTTAAACCGAAGAAAGACCCAAAATGCTGGAGTAATCTCTGGAGAGAAGGAATGGAGAAGGGTCTCGACTCGATCCGTCACCCATTCCTTTCCTCCAGAGATGTTGCCTGCCCCGCTGAGTTACTCCAGTATTTTGTGTCTACCCTTAAATATTGTTGGTCCCTTCTTCGTGTCCCTCCTCCCCCCCCCCCCCATTGATGTTTGAGAACGTTAGAGAACGTTAGCAACTAAAGATTGAAAAATGCTTGTGGACCCCACTTCTACAAGACCCAACACCATCAAAAGAGGATGGGTGGAAAATCGTGTACGGGTGGGCATTATGTACAAACAGAACAGGCATACACCTTTATTTACTTAAATGCAGCAAAGCCTGATAATTGCAAGCTCTGCCTTATTGCACTTCTCATTACATTAATACTAGTCTCTACATGATAACATCACAGTAGAGAGTTTTTGGGCTTGCAGCCTCCATAAAGTGAATCCCTCGGTGAGCAGAATGAACCGCTGATGATGAGGACTAAGCACTGGCAGCAGTAGGAGGATATGCAGATTGTACATAGATCCTGTGTAAGTCCTGTGTATGCTAAGTAGAGAAATCTGGAAGGAGTCATTTTGGGTCAATGTTTACAGCACTCAGAACTTTGTGTGTCCACAAGAGTCAGCTTCTGGGTCCAAGAGTTCAGGACTAACATTTACACCAGAGAATCACTAAATTACTATATATAAACAATGTAAATGGAAAAAACACTTTTGAAATTAATTTGCATGTTCTCCCATTCACCTTGATCATAATTGTTTAAAAAGGAACTGCAGATGCTGGAAAATCGACGGTAGACAAAAATGTTGGA
>CM075981.1:36630202-36710202 GCA_038087875.1 Malacoraja senta | reverse complement strand
GGAACATAAAAACTGACTGCAAAGGTTTTTATAGATATGTGAAGAGAAAGAGATTAGTTAAAACAAATGTAGGTCCCTTGCAGTCAGAAACAGGTGAATTGATCATGGGGAACAAGGATATGGCGGACCAATTGAATAACTACTTTGGTTCCGTCTTCACTAAGGAAGACATAAATAATCTGCCGGAAATAGCAGGGGACCGCGGGTCAAAGGAGATAGAGGAACTGAGTGAAATCCAGGTTAGTCGGGAAGTGGTGTTGGGTAAATTGAATGGATTAAAGGCCGATAAATCACCAGGGCCAGATAGGCTGCATCCCAGAATACTTAAGGAAGTAGCTCCAGAAATAGTGGATGCATTAGTGATAATTTTTCAAAACTCTTTAGATTCTGGAGTAGTTCCTGAGGATTGGAGGGTAGCAAACGTAACCCCACTTTTTAAGAAGGGAGGGAGAGAGAAAATGGGGAATTACAGACCAGTTAGTCTAACATCGGTAGTGGGGAAACTGCTAGAGTCAGTTATTAAAGATGGGATAGCAGCACATTTGGAAAGTGGTGAAATCATTGGACAAAGTCAGCATGGACTTACGAAAGGTAAATCATGTCTGACGAATCTTATAGAATTTTTCGAGGATGTAACTAGTAGAGTGGATAGGGGAGAACCAGTGGATGTGTTGTATCTGGACTTTCAGAAGGCTTTTGACAAGGTCCCACATAAGAGATTAGTATACTAACTTAAAGCACACGGTGTTGGGGGTTCAGTATTGATGTGGATAGAGAACTGGCTGGCAAACAGGAAGCAAAGAGTAGGAGTAAACGGGTCCTTTTCACAATGGCAGGCAGTGACTAGTGGGGTACCGCAAGGCTCAGTGCTGGGACCCCAGCTATTTACAATTTATATTAATGAACTCAATGAGGGAATTGAAGGCAACATCTCCAAGTTTGTGGATGACACTAAGCTGGGGGGCAGTGTTAGCTGTGAGGAGGATGCTAGGAGACTGCAAGGTGACTTGGATAGGCTGGGTGAGTGGGCAAATGTTTGGCAGATGCAGTATAATGTGGATAAATGTTATCCACTTTGGTGGCAAAAACAGGAAAGCAGACTATTATCTAAATGGTGGCCGATTAGGAAAAGGGGAGATGCAGCGACACCTGGGTGTCATGGTACACCAGTCATTGAAAGTAGGCATGCAGGTGCAGCAGGCAGTGAAGAAAGCAAATGGTATGTTAGCTTTCATAGCAAAAGGATTTGAGCATAGGAGCAGGGAGGTTCTACTGCAGTTGTACAGGGTCTTGGTGAGACCACACCTGGAGTATTGCGTACAGTTTTGGTCTCCAAATCTGAGGAAGGACGTTATAGCCATAGAGGGAGTGCAGAGTAGGTTAACCAGACTGATTCCTGGGATGTCAGGACTTTCATATGAAGAAAGACTGGATAGACTTGGCTTATACTGATTCCTGGGATGTCAGGACTTTCATATGAAGAAAGACTGGATAGACTTGGCTTATTCCGGAAGTGGCGGCGCTGTCGTACAGCAGCGGCTCGCCTGCAGTCCGTCTGTTTTTACTTTTTTTGTTGTTTTCTTTTGTCCTGTTTCAGTTAAATTTTAGTTTATTGGGTTGTGTATGTGTGGGGTGGGGGGGTGAAACATGACTTTTGTCTCTTCCTTCGGGGGAATGCGACTTTCTTGTCGTGTCCCCCTTCTCTGCCTCCGTCTGCGCTGAGGCCAAAATGGCGGAGCTGCCGGCCTCCAACTCCAACTGTGAGCTGCCGGCCTCCAACTCCAACTGCGAGCGACCGACCGACCTCGAGGCTCCGGAGGCAGAGCCAGGACTTACCAGCGCGAGGCTGGTCAACTTCGGGGCTGCGGTGGCGTTCCGGCGGTGGCGACCGAGGACACTGGTGGCGACCTGAATCCGGAGGCTCGGCCGCGGGCCCAGTGGACGACATCGTCGGGAGCGAGCAGGTCACAGGTTGGTGACCTGTTTTTCTGGGGCTCACGCAACTACAGCTGCGTCCGCTGGACTGGAGGGCGGCAGCTTCGGCAGCTTCGACCACCCCGGGCCGCGGAGTTTGAGCCGGCCCGTCGCGGAGCACGGATTCGGCCGCTGGACTGGCTTACCGTTGCCCGGCGGAGCCACAGCATCAGAAGCCTGGATCGCCTCAGCGCAGAGGGAGAAGAAAGCGGGAAGAGACAGAGACTTTAAGACTTTTGCCTCCATCACAGTGAGGAGGTGCCTGGTGAACTCACTGTGGTGGATGTTAATTTGTGTTTATTGTGTGTTTTGTCATTTATTATTATATGTATGACTGCAGGCAACGAAATTTCGTTCAGACCGAAAGGTCTGAATGACAAATAAAGGAATCTCTAAATCTAAATCTCTTATACTCGCTAGAATTTAGGAGATTGAGAGGGGATCTTATAGAAACGTACAAAATTCTTATGGGGTTGGACAGGCTAGATGCAGGAAGATTGTTCCCGATGTTGGGGAAGTCCAGGACAAGGGGTCACAGCTTAAGGATAAGGGGGAAATCCTTTAAGACCGAGATGAGAAAAAACGTTTTCACACAGAGAGTGGTGAATCTCTGGAACTCTCAGCCACAGAGGGTAGTTGAGGCCAGTTCATTGGCTATATTTAAGAGGGAGTTAGATGTGGCCCTTGTGGCTAAAGGGATCAGGGGGTATGGAGAGAAGGCAGGTACGGGATACTGAGTTGGATGATCAGCCATGATCATATTGAAAGAGCCATGGTTTTCAAGGGAAATTGGACACTTGGTTCGGAAAAAGAGAGAGATCTACAATAATTATAGGCAGCATGGAGTAAATGAGGTGCTTGAGGAGTATAAAGAATGTAAAAAGAATATTAAGAAAGAAATTAGAAAAGCTAAAAGAAGATATGAGGTTGCTTTGGCAAGTAAGGTGAAAGTAAATCCAAAGGGTTTCTACAGCTATATTAATAGCAAAAGGATAACAAGGAATAAAATTGGTCCATTAGAGAGTCAGAGTGGACAGCTATCTGCAGAGCCAAAAGAGATGGGGGAGATATTGAACAATTTCTTTTCTTCGGTATTCACGAAGGAGAAGGATATGGAATTATGTGAGGTAAGGGAAACAAGCAGAGTAGCAATGGAAACTGTGAGATTCAAAGAAGAGGAGGTGCGGACACTTTTGAAAAATATGAAAACGGATAAGTCTCCAGGTCCTGACAGGATATTCCCTAGGACATTGAGGGAAGTTAGTGTAGAAATAGCAGGGGCTATGACAGAAATATTTCAAATGTCATTAGAAACGGGAATAGTGCCGGAGGATTGGCGTACTGCGCATGTTGTTCCGTTGTTTAAAAAGGGTTCGAAGAGTAAACCTAGCAATTATAGACCTGTTAGTTTGACGTCAGTGGTGGGCAAATTAATGGAAAGGATACTTAAAGATAATATATATAAGCATCTGGATAAGCAGGGTCTGATTAGGAACAGTCAACATAGATTTGTGCCTGGAAGGTCATGCTTGACTAATCTTGAATTTTTCGAAGAGGTTACTAGGGAAATTGATGAGGGTAAAGCAGTGGATGTTGTCTATATGGACTTCAGTAAGGCCTTTGACAAGGTTCCTCATGGAAGGTTGGTTAAGAAGATTCAACTGTTGGGTATTAATGGTGGAGTAGCAAGATGGATTCAACAGTGGCTGAATGGGAGATGCCAGAGAGTAATGGTGGATGGCTGTTTGTCAGGTTGGAGGCCGGTGACTAGTGGGGTGCCTCAGGGGTCTGTGTTGGGTCCACTGTTGTTTGTCATGTACATCAATGATCTGGATGAAGGTGTGGAAAATTGGATTAGTAAGTATGCAGATGATACTAAGATAGGTGGTGTGGATAATGAAAGATTTTCAAAGTCTACAGAGAGATTTAGGCCATTTGGAAGAGTGGGCTGAAAGATGGCAGATGGAGTTTAATGCTGACAAATGTGAGGTGCTACATCTCGGCAGGACAAATCAAAATAGGACGTACACGGTAAATGGTAGCGAATTGAGGAATGCAGTTGAACAGAGGGATCTAGGAATAACTGTGCATAGTTCCCTGAAGGTGGAATCTCATGTAGATAGGGTGGTAAAGAAAGCTTTTGGTGTGCTGGCCTTTATAAATCAGAGCATTGAATATAGAAGTTGGGATGTAATGTTAAAATTGTACAAGGCATTGGTGAGGCCAATTCTGGAGTATGGAGTACAATTTTGGTCGCCTAATTATAGGAAGGATGTCAACAAAATAGAGAGAGTACAGAGGAGATTTACTAGAATGTTGCCTGGGTTTCAGCAACTAAGTTACAGAGAAAGGTTGAACAAGTTAGGTCTTTATTCTTTGGAGCGCAGAAGGTTAAGAGGGGACTTGATAGAGGTCTTTAAAATTATGAGCGGGTTAGACAGAGTGGACGTGGATAAGCTTTTCCCATTGAGAGTAGGGAAGATTCAAACAAGAGGACATGACTTGAGAATTAAGGGACAGAAGTTTAGGGGGAACATTAGGGGGAACTTCTTTACTCAGAGAGTGGTAGCTGTGTGGAATGAGCTTCCAGTGGAAGTGGTGGAGGCAGGTTCGATATTATCCTTTAAAAATAGATTGGATGGGTATATGGACGGGAAAGGAATGGAGGGTTATGGTCTGAGTGCAGGTAGATGGGACTAGGGGGAAGTATTTATTTTTAATTAAAAATAAAAAATTAAAAAAATGTTCGGCACGGACTTGAAGGGCCGAGATGGCCTGTTTCCGTGCTGTTATGGTTATATGGTTATATGTTATATGGTTATATGAATGGCGGTGCAGGCTCGAAGGGCCGAATGGCCTACTCCTGCACCTATTTTCTATGTATCTATGTATCTATGTAAACTGAATAAGGGGGGTGGGGTGTCGAATGGGATAGTTGAGGATGGAGTTAAAGGGAAAGGGTTTCTTAAATGTGTGAGTAGAGAGACAGAGGGGTGTAAAATGAGGGTAGAAGCAATAGGTAGCAAGGTGAAAAGTAAAAGTGGCAGGCAGACAAAACCAGGGCAAAAATTAAAAAGGGCCACTTTTCAACATAATTGTATAAGGGGTAAGAGTGTTGTAAAAACAAGCCTGAAGGCTTTGTGTCTCAATGCAAGGATCATTCGTAATAAGGTGGATGAGTTGAATGTGCAGATAGCTATTAATGACTATGATATAGTTGGGATCACGGAGACATGGCTCCAGGGTAACCATGGCTGGAAGCTGAACATCCAGGGATATTCAATATTCAGGAGGGATAGACAGAAAGGGAAAGGAGGTGGGGTAGCGTTGCTGGTTAGAGAGCAGATTAACGCAATAGAAAGGAAGGACATTAGCTTGGAGGTGTGGAATCGATATGGGTAGAGCTGCGAAACACTAAGGGGCAGAAAACGTGGTGCTGAGGAAGAGGATTTCTTGGAATGTATGCGGGATAGTTTTCTAAACCAACATGTAGAGGAACCAACGAGAGAGCAGGCTATTCTAGATTGGGTATTGAGTAATGAGGAAGGGTTAGTTAGCAGTCTTGTTGTGCGTGGCCCCTTGGGCAAGAGTGACCATAATATGGTTGAGTTCTTCATTAGGATTGAGAGTGACATTGTTAATTCAGAAACAAGGGTCCTGAACTTAAAGAAAGGTAACTTTGAGGGTATGGGAAGTGAATTGGCCAAGATAGACTGGTAATTGATTCTTAATGAGTTGACGGCAGATATGCAATGGAAGGCATTTAAAGACTGCATGGATGAACTACAGCAATTGTTCATCCCAGTTTGGCAAAAAAATAAATCAGGGAAGGTAGTGCATCCATGGATAACAAGGGAAATCAGGGATAGTATCAAAACAAAATATGAAGCGTACAAATTTGCCAGAAAAAGCAGCCTACCAGAGGACTGGGAGAAATTCAGAGCCCAGCAGAGGAGGACAAAGGGCTTAATTAGGAAAGGGAAAATAGAATATGAAAGAAAACTGGCAGGGAACATAAAAACTGACTGCAAAAGATTTTATAGATATGTGAGAAAAAGATTAGTTGAAACAAATGTGGGTCCCTTGCAGTCAGAAACAGGTGAATTGATCATGGGGAACAAGGACATGGCAGACCAATTGAATAACTACTTTGGTTCTGTCTTCACTAAGGAAGACATAAATAATCTGCCGGAAATAACAGGGGACCGGGGGTCAAATGAGATGGAGGAACTGAGTGAAATCCAGGTTAGCCGGGAAGTGGTGTTAGGTAAATTGAATGGATTAAAGGCCGATAAATCCCCAGGGCCAGATAGGCTGCATCAGAAATAGTGGATGCATTAGTGATAATTTTTCAAAACTCTTTAGATTCTGGAGTAGTTCCTGAGGATTGGAGGGTAGCTAATGTAACCCCACTTTTTAAAAAGGGAGGGAGAGAGAAAACGGGGAATTACAGACCAGTTAGTCTAACGTCGGTAGTGGGGAAACTGCTAGAATCAGTTATTAAAGATGGGATAGCAGCACATTTGGAAAGTGGTGAAATCATTGGACAAAGTCAGCATGGATTTATGAAAGGTAAATCATGTCTGACGAATCTTATAGAATTTTTCGAGCATGTAACTAGTAGAGTGGATAAGGGAGAACCAGTGGATGTGTTATATCTGGACTTTCAGAAGGCTTTCGACAAGGTCCCACATAAGAGGTTAGTATAGAAACTTAAAGCACACGGTATTGGGGGTTCAGTATTGATGTGGATAGAGAACTGGCTGGCAGACAGGAAGCAAAGAGTAGGAGTAAACGGGTCCTTTTCACAATGGCAGACAGTGACTAGTGGGGTACCGCAAGGCTCAGTGCTGGGACCCCAGCTATTTACGATATATATTAATGATTTGGACGAGGGAATTGAATGCAACATCTCCAAGTTTGCGGATGACACGAAGCTGGGGGGCAGTGTTAGCTGTGAGGAGGATGCTCGGAGGCTGCAAGGTGACTTGGATAGGCTGGGTGAGTGGGCAAATGCATGGCAGATGCAGTATAATGTGGATAAATGTGAGGTTATCCACTTTGGTGGCAAAAACAGGAAAGCAGACTATTATCTGAGTGGTGGCCGATTAGGAAAAGGGGAGATGCAACGAGACATGGGTGTCATGGTACACCAGTCTTTAAAAGTAAGCATGCAGGTGCAGCAGGCAGTGAAGAAGGCGAATGGTATGTTAGCATTCATAGCAAAAGGATTTGAGTATAGGAGCAGGGAGGTTCTACTGCAGTTGTACAGGGTCTTGGTGAGACCACACCTGGAGTATTGCGTACAGTTTTGGTCTCCTAATCTGAGGAAAGACATTCTTGCCATAGAGGGAGTACAGAGAAGGTTCACCAGACTGATTCCTGGGATGTCAGGACTTTCATATGAAGAAAGACTGAATAGACTCGGTTTGTACTCGCTAGAATTTAGAAGATTGAGGGGGGATCTTATAGAAACGTACAAAATTCTTAAGGGGTTGGACAGGCTAGATGCAGGAAGATTGTTCCCGATGTTGGGGAAGTCCAGAACAAGGGGTCACAGTTTAAGAATAAGGGGGAAATCTTTTAGGACCGAGATGAGGAAAACATTTTTCACACAGAGAGTGGTGAATCTGTGGAATTCTCTGCCACAGAAGGTAGTTGAGGCCAGTTCATTGGCTATATTTAAGAGGGAGTTAGATGTGGCCCTTGTGGCTAAAGGGATCAGGGGGTATGGAGAGAAAGCAGGTACAGGATACTGAGTTGGATGATCAGCCATGATCATATTGAATGGCGGTGCAGGCTCGAAGGGCCGAATGGCCTACTCCTGCACCTATTTTCTATGTTTTCTATGTCTATGTCTATGAGTCTTTCTGTTGATTATGCTGGCTGCTCGTTCAGGTTCATGGTTGATGAATACTCCTGCATAGCAGGTTGGAGCCTTAACCAGCTTCCATTCAACAACATGATATCTTGAAGACATCTCGAGCTGTAAGCCAAGCAACATGAGAGCCATGGTGACAGTGGGCATTGGTGAAGTGCAGCCACTCAACCCACCTGGTAGTGGGCTTTGATCCAAGATGGTAAATGGGCAAAAATACTTCGCTGGTCTATCCATTTCATCTGCCATATTCTCAGCCCACTCAAAATATATATAATTTTTGAAATTATGCCCATTAACCAAGTTAAACACCAATTTGAAAAAACAGACTTATTTGCCCTAAATTCTGATGCCGAGGGAAGGCTTAAGGTGGTCATTAGCAGAGTGGTTCCATGCTCAGTGTGACTTGATGCTTTACGGATACACAGAGTCCAACCAGCACCACTCCCCTGACTGTAGACCATTGCATTGCCACCTCAGTTACAAGGGCCTTAGCTGCGGAATCAGATTTCTCTTATTTTTTTTTGCTACGACTATATAAGACCCAGCTGTCCTGTTTCTTTAGTTTTTAGTTTTAGTTATAGATGCAGCGCAGAAACAGGCCCTTCGGCCCACCGGGTCTGCACCGACCAGTGATCCCCGCACATTAACACTATCCTACACACACTCTGGATAATGTACACTTATACCAAGCCAATTAACCCACAAACTTGTACGTGTTTTGGAGGGCGGTAGGAAACCAAAGATCTCGGAGAAAACCCGCGTGGTCACGGGGAGAACGTACAAATTTCGTACAGACAGCACCCTTTAGTCAGGAACGAACCCGGGTCTCTGACGATGCAATTGCTGTCTGGTAGCAACTCTACCGCTGCGGCACCATGCCGCCCTTCTCATGTGTAAAACCATTTGTCTCAGTATGTGTAATCAATTTCTTTTGTGCCCTTAACTGATATTTAAATCCTTGTCGGAAAAATAATGTTAAAAAAAAATCCTGTCATGTTATTTTAACTGTGACCTGGACTATATATTATCCAGTGGTAGGAATGTGAATCACATGAGAAAGCAGAATGGCGCAGAAGTAAAAATATCTTGGTGCACCTAACGCTACTGCAAACTGTTGTGCTGAATACATAAAAGAGATAGATAGACAGAAAATGTTGGAGAAAAGGAATAGGTGACGTTTCGGGCTTCTACAGACCAAAAAGGTCTTGATTTTCTGTTCATTTTGTTGAGTTGTGTGTCCTGACTACAATTTCATAAATATTTGAGGCCCGAAACTGTTGTCTGTTCTGACATTAAGGTCTCACCAAAGGCCTGTACAATTACAATGCAATGTCTCATGTTGAGGTTGCAGTCACACGCATGCAAACACAATGAATTAAGCTTTTTTACTGCAAATCCACAGCACCCTCTTCTAAACTCAAGACCATCACTGCAAGCAGTTTGTCCCCAGTATTGCTGCCAGCTATAGTGAAGGAAGCACATTTTTGCCCTTGGTTCATTACGTGTCTGGGAGGGGGAAGGGTGGTGATGAGAGGACAATTTGTTCTAACGCAAACCTTCTGACTCTGATCACATTACATTCTGTCAAACGAAATATGGATGGAGGAATTATGTTTGACATTTTGTCTTCCGTTATTCAATTTTATCTGAGTGGGAAAGAAATTCACTCCTTCAGTGTACAGGCCTTGATAGAAAGAGAAATAGCCTGTGACAATCTACAATCTGCAAATGCCTTATTAAATTACTTTGCCTTGGTCAGGCAGAGGAACATTACCACTCTCCACCAATAACCTATTAAAGCACAATCGTTTTTTATCGTCCCAGTTTTAGAATATTGGTGGATTTGTCCCGGGTGCTTAGTACTGCTTGGAATTCTTCCTTCACAATAACTCAACGCACTAACTTCAATTCACCAACCATATCACTTACTATAATGATGATTATTATCAGTCGGCAAAGCAGTTTCTTCTTTGAAATAACCTTGACACAATCTTGTTTCATGGTACATTACTGTTGTGCACTTAATGAGAGCATGTTGACTTTAAATAATTTGGATTGTATCTTGTCCTTGAATTTCCCTCCCCTCCACACCTTAAGGGCCTGTCCCACTTGGCCGTCATTTACGCGACCTCGTCGTCGCGTTGAGACGCATGGGTAGCGTATGGGCCGCGCGGGACGGTCGCATGGAGAAGAGCGGAGGGGTATGGAGTTGCGCACGGTATGTCGCGCGGTGCTCCAGGATTTTGTAGGGCACAAAATCTTCGCGTGCCTCCGGCGTGACGTATCGCATACGCACGCGGGCGTATTGCGGTCGCATGCAGGCGTCCTGACCTCGTAGGTGTAGTGCATGGTGACGCAAGATTACGTCACCGTGCGCACCATGCCCCACCGCGCGCCGTCCATACGCAGTCGGCCACAATGAGAAAATAATTACGCCGTAAGCATCAACACTTTCAGAGTAATGCCTTCAGAGTAACACCTTAATAAGTATTTTTGAAACATCCTTAGTTAAGGATGTTTAAAAAATTAGCATCCAGGTAAGGATTGCAGATTTTATATCCTAAAAGAACACCAGTAACCAAATTAGTTTTTTTTTAAATAACCACCAACAATTTTACTAACACCATTAAAAAAAAAAATTGCAAACTAATTCTTAAGCTGGGTTCAAACCCTCAAACTGCTATAATGGAATACAATTTAGTGTTTGTTGGGTGTATTTCAGAAAGTTTAAAAGTAAATGAATTTTTCCAGCAAACAATAATTTTATCAATGTTTCACTCAACAAATGATGTCAATACGCTGACTAATTCTACTTGCAGAGCAGGTAAAATATTTGAAGGCGCATGATGACGGGTGATGCGTCAGTCACTACCGGCCTGTCGCGTAAATGACGGCCAAGTGGGACAGGCCCTTTACTTCCACACCCCCCCTCACCATTCAAAATGTTATTCTGTATCAGTTTCTGGTGCTTCTGGTTAAAATTCATAAATTGAATATATGGGCCATGAGAACGAAATTGAAAAATGCTGGAAGCTTGGAATGCATCCAATAATATCTACGAAGATGGGGTCAATGAGGTGGAGGCATTTCATGTTTAGGGTGGGGGCGGAGAATAAGAGTCACATGCAGCTTGCGATTGTTGAGAGGGAGCTGGGACGTGAGAATTGAGTATGAGGGTCATGCTGTAGAGTTAACTTGATCATCCCAATAATGACCAGTACCAGCGGGTTAAGTCATGAAGGCAATTCTGAGTACTTGTTGCTGGCTCCCACTGTGTCCAGCTATACAAGATACAAGATACATTTATTTGTCACATGTGCCAGTTGGCACAGTGAAATGTGATCACCATACGGCCATACAATAAAATAAAGAACACAACACATGATGGAGTCCAACATAAAACATCTCCACACAGCAGAATAAAAAGTTTCCCACTATAAGGGAAGGCACCAAAGTCAGTCATCTTCCTCTAATGTTCCTCGATGCTCACCCGTGGTCGAGGCCTCCGGAGCCCTCCGCCGTCGCCGCTACGGGCAGCCCGCCACTCAGGCCCGCTCGCCGGGATGTTGGAACTGCGACGTCGGAACGGGAGGCCAACCTCAGCGGCTTGGACCTCCAAATCGGCCGCTTCCCACCGGAGTCCGCGGCTCCCGACCTCCGCGATCTTCTTGTCGTGTGATAATGAATTACAAAGCATGTGTGTTATGTGGCTGCCGCAGTCGAAGAGTTGGCAGTGGAAGTAATCTAGTGTGATCTAGTGTGAGGCTGATGATAAGAAAGATATAGAGGGTTTATAGGCCAAATGCAGGCAAACAGGATGAGGTCAGGATGAAATCTTGGTTGATATGATCACATGACAGTACCTCCCTCCACCACCTTCTCACAGAGAGCATTCCAGATAATCAATGCATCAATCAAAGCATAATCAAGGCTGAGTCTCACACTGGTCACTCCCTCTTCTCTCTTCTCCCATCAGGCAAGAGGTATAGAAGTGTGAACGTGTACACCAAAGATCCTATAGCGACCAAGATGGTCCACTCAACGAAAAAGGCATAGTACGGTCATGGGCAGATTCATGGGTAATTTAAAGCCCCATTTCCGTAACCGGCTTCCATCTCTGCACCAAAGATCCCATAGGATAATAGTGCGGAGATGGAAGCCGGTTACGGAAATGGGGCTTTAAATTACCCATTATCCTCGTAAAAATAAAAGTTATTTGGTAAAAAATCTTCCCCTCATTTTCAGAATATTAATTTATTAACACAAACAGTTCCCCCGCAACGTTGATTACACTGCGAGTCGGGTCGGGTCCGGTTACGGAAATGGATGAAAAAAAGGCCCACGTTCCGTTCCATTGTGTACTACACGTCAGCCCATTGCATTTAGCAGGAGTGGTCTATCTTGCTCTGCTATAGGATCTTTGGTGTACACCTCCAGGTTCAGGAACAGGTCCTTCACAGTTGTTATCAGGCAACTGAACCACTCTAACCACTCTATCAACAATTATGGGGCTGTCCTGAGCTACTATCAACCACACTGACCCTTGGACTATATTTGATCGGACTTTACAGGACTTTATCTTGCACTAAACATTGTCCCCTTTATTATGTAATCAGTACACCGTGAATGGCTCGATTGGAATCATGTATAGTCTTTCCACGGTTAGCACAACGCAACTAAAGCTTTTCACTGATACACATGACAAGAAATTAAACCAAAGGTTGCCGCCCAGTACTGGGTAAGGAAAAATTCCTCAGATCCCCAAGTCAATTTAACAACTCGTGGCGTCCCAGACAAAGCATCACAGAACTTTTTCAGCACCTGTTATACATGCAGGCGTTGGTGCAGAAAGTATAAACCACAACTTGCTAACTCAGGGTCTGAGTGGTACCCACCGACTCGTGGAAGTTATCCATGCAACTAAGAATTTCATTGTTCCATCTGGGACATATGACAATAAAACACTCTTGAAGCTTAACCCTTGACCCATAACTCTTGACCCTTGACCCTTGACCTGACTCGACTCATCCTCCAGTTGTCAAATGGAACTACATCTTGTGACAGAATGCTGCGTTTTCCATTGAATGAAGAAACTGAATGGTAGTTTTGCACAACTTAAACTCAAGGATATAAAGCAAGTCAGACACAGTAAGAAAGTTGGATGTCTTTATTAAACCATGGGAAATAAAATAGCTCTCTTTATGTAGTTCATTTCCAAATCATGATGTCCTTGAAGCATTAAAATATTAAAAATGCTGGTTTTATTTCTCCAGTTAATAAGAAACTCCATTTAATACAGGAGGCCTGCAATATTACTGACCTTTATATTACTTTTGTAATTATATATTTTTATTAACACCCAGCTTTTCTAAAGCCTGCTGCTATCTTGTTGGCATTGTTGCTATCCCCTGATGCTAAACTTTTCGAATCAATGCTGCAACAGTGGTATTAAAATGAATGATTTTTAGTTGCTGGGCGCTTCAAGTTATATCAGATCAGCAGAGCAGAGGGGAAGGTGTGCATTTCAGGGTGTGAAATGTGATCCCAGAGTTTCTAATATACCATTTTCCCATCGGTTCTCAACGTAACCAATCAGTGCAATGAATGTGTAAGCCTTGCACGTAAAAGACTTGTCGGAAAATCGTCACACTAAAGCATAATCTTTGAATTGAGGAACTTGAAAGGGGCTGAAAATATGTAAATATTATCTGTGATATTTGACAATAAATCCTCACTTTTTATCCTGACTGAAAATAAAGCAGAGATTTATTTCCTTTCTGTCATCTGTTACAACAAAAGGCAACTGTGAAAGGATAGATATGAAAAGTTAAACGTTGGCAGGACATATATCGTGAATGGGAGGGCTATGGGGAGCGTTGGAGAACAGAGGTGTTGCTGAGACTACACTTGGAGTATTCTGTGCAGTTTTGGTCACCATGCTACAGGAAGAATATGATTAAGCTAGAGAGGGTGCAGAAAAGATTAGAAAAGATGTTGATGGGACTGGAGAACTTGAGTTATAAAGAGAGGCAGGATAGACTGGGACAGGTCTCGAGGAGTGAAGGAGGCCGAGGGGGTAACCTTCTAGAGTTTATAAAATCATGAGGGGCATAGATAAGGTGGATGGTCGTGGTCTTTATCCCAGGAGAGGGAAGTCCCAAATAGAGGGCATATCTTTTTAAAGGGAAATGATTTAAAGGGGATCTGAGGTGTATGTTTCTCAAAGAGGGTGGTGGGTATATGGAACAAATTCCCAGAGGAAGTTGTAGATGCTATCCATTTCTTAATATTACGTTTAAAAGACATTTGGATAGGGAAATGGAGAGGGAAATTTAGATGGATATTTGCCAAATGCAAGTGAATGGGACTAATACAGGTAAGCACCTTGGTCAACATGGATGAGTTGGGTCAGGAAGTCTGTTTCTCTGCTGTCCAGTTGCACAAGACCTCTTTATTCTTGTACTCCAAATCTCTTGCAATAAAGGTCAGTCTATTCTAATTCCATGCAGAAAGCTGTGTGGGAGTAAGTGTATTAACATAGTGCTGTGTGAGTCGGTGTGCTTGTAATGGATATTGGCTGTTATCCCATCCACTGATATAAAAAGAGAAACCCAGAAGGGCAAGAGTCGGAGATGGAGAATGTCACAGTGAGAGCTGGATGGAAACTGGAAATAAAAGTAAAGAAGTTTTCAAATTCTGAATGAGTGCAGGTGGTAGCATGAGCACAGTAATCAGTATACCAGATAGAAAGCTGAGAGCAAAGGACGTCAAGAGGGCAAAAAGGGGCAGGAGATAGCTCGGGAGTTAATATTAAGGGCAATCCAGAGATTTTATAATTACATTAAAGGAATGAGAATAATAAGTGGACGGGAAAGAGGGTGATTAGAGAGACAAAAGGGCCCTTCAGAAACCAAAGCAGTCATCTCTCTGTGAAGCCACAAGAGATGGGCAAGATCCTCAATGAGCATTTCTGCTCTGTTTTATGGTGGAACTTGAGTTAGTTAATGGAAATGTCATGAGAACAGTCTGTATTATGGTTGAGGAGGGGCTGAATGTCCTAACATATATGAAGGTAGACAAATCTCCCAGGCCAGTGATCAACAAAGATGGCATTCCTTGTCACCCTTCAAGAGTACATGACTTGGAAGGGGCCAGTATATATTTTTAATGTTCTTTTAGTAATAGAAACATAGAAAATAGGTGCAGGAGTAGGCCATTCGGCCCTTCGAGCCAGCACCACCATTCAATATGATAATGGCTGATCATCCAAAATCAGTATCCCATTCTTGCTTTTTCCACATATCCCTTGATTCCATTAGCCCTAAGCGCTAAATCGAAAACATCCAGTAAATTGTCCTCCACTGCCTTCTGTGGCAGAGAATTACACAGATTTACAACTCTCTGGGTGAAAAAGATTTTCCTCATCTAAGTCCTAAATGGTCTACTCCTTATTCTTAAAGTGTGACCCCTGATTCTAGACTCCCCCAACATCGGAAACATTTTTCCTGCATCTAACCAGTCCAATCTCTTAAGAATTTTATATGTTTCTATAAGATCCGCTCTCATCCTTCTAAATTCCAGTGAATATAAGCCCAGTCGACACATTCTTTCATCATATGTCAGTCCCGCCATTCCGGGAATTAACCTGGTGAACCTACGCTGCACTCCCTCAATATCAAGAATGTCCTTCCTCAAATTAGGAGACCAATATTACATCCTGCCCTACATTCAACACCCACCAAGCGAAATATAGGATGTGATAAGACTTGAGGAACTCTATACCACTGTTTACTTATGCATTGCTGTAAAAGAGACAATTTTCACAACTGTAGGAAAAGTAACAAGTGCTGTGAATATTAAGAGGTCAGATCATTTGCTTTATGTAGGTCTTGGTGGCAAACTTCATGAAATTAAGCTATTGATCTTTTAAAATAGAAAATTGAAAAAATAATCCTATGTCTGCCAAAACATTTAGAAATTATGACATGAAATGGAGGCTGAATCAATAATTTATTTCTTGTATAAAAATCATTCCGGTTGTGTTCTCTTTCGTAATGTTGTACAGTAATAATCGATACATTTCCATTTGATAACGAGTCCCTGTTGATTTGTCTCAATCCACAGACAGGCGGAAACATTTAACAGCACTGATTGCATGTCTTTACAAATCCTGTAAAAAGGCAGCGGTGAAGATTATTTGGCCCATCGTGGTTGTACCGGCCTTTACAATTGACTTGGAAAGTCTTCATTTTAATGCATGGGTTCAAATCTCTCAGAAGTTGCTATTCAATCTCCTTCCACCGTCGGGCAATGAATTCCGGATAATAGAAACTTGCTGTAAAATAAATGATATACTTTTTTTGGCAGTTATCTGAAATCTCTGACCTCTACCATTCCTTTCAGTTGAAAGTAGTTTAAGTTTTCTCCTACCTGCCCTACAAAACTCATTATAATTCTCAGCACCTGCAGAAATCTGTCTCAAACTTCGCTGCTGTTTGAATGTCTCCACATAATTGAATTCCTTCATCCCTGGCACAATTTCCTCCGATTTCATTTTCAAACAGTTGTAAGTTATCCTGTTGTTAGAGATGCATATATGTAATTTTAGGATTTAGTTGTAATCTTATATCATTTATTTTCTGTTTGCATAAACGGGCTGCACATTAATGAAAGACAATAAAATAGTCAGAGTTGTTTATTCCCAGTAATGACTGGGGCAAGAGTAATATTTAAAATGAACACAGAGGAACAGCACCTCATATTTTGCTTGGACAGCTTACACCTTAGCGGTATGAATATTGACTTCTCTAACTTCAAGTAACCCTTGGGGTGGGAGATTGCAACCTTCACGTGGTCCACCATGTTTCAACAAATGCAATCAACCTGGCGTGCACAAACAGAAGATCAAACAGAACAAGTTGTCTTACAACTTTAGGCTGTGCATGCCATACGCAAGAAGAAGAAGAAGTAACCTTTGCTTTCCCTCTCTCTCCATCCCTTCCCTTCCCAGTTCTCCGAACAGTCTGACTGTCCCCGATTACATTTTATCTCTGTTTGCTTTGTAGTTACCTTCTAGCTAACAATGATCTATTCTACATTTCCTTGAACCTTATCCCCTCATTTTCACACCTTACATTTCCATATCTCTGTGTATCCCTCTCCCCTGACTCTCAGTCTGAAGAAGCGTCTCAACCCGAAACATCACCCATTCCTTCTATCCAGACATGCTGCCCCACCCGCTGAGTTTCTCCAGCATTTTTTGTCTACCTTCGATTGTTCCAGCATCTGCAGTTCTTTCTTAAACATGCAGAGGTCGCGCTGATTGCATAATTTGCGGTAAGTGCAGAGGTCACGCTGATTGCGGAAGCCCCACTGTGGAGAGGCCGTGTGAGTAGATTCAAGAAAGTTTACTGTCATATATATGGTGTGTGAGTCAGTGTGTGAGTGTGAGTGTGTGTGTGTGTGAGTGTGTGAGTGTATGTGTGTGTATATGTGTGTGTGTGTGCGTGTGTGCGAGTGGATGTGTGTGTGTGTGTGTGTGAGTATATGTGAGTGTGAGTGTGTGTGTGTGTGTGAGTGTATGTGTGAGTGTGTGTGAGCCTGTGTGTGAGTGAGTGAGCCTGTGTGTGAGTGAGTGTGCAAGTGAGTGTGTGGGTGTTTGAGTGAGTGATTGAGTTTGTGTGTGTATGTGAGTGTATGTGTGTGTGTGTGTGAGTGAGTGTATGTGTGTGAGTGTATGTATGTGTGTGTGTGAGGTGGAGGGTATGTGTGCGTGAGTGAGTGTGTGTATATTGGAATTGGTGGAGAGGTGGAATATTGCGTTGGGGGATCAGCCCTCCCGTGTGAAGCTGGGACCCAACGGGTCCCACAGTCTAGTTTTACAATATATTGTTAGTTAGCAAAACACCAAGTGCTGGAGGAACTCAGTTATACTTGGCCAACCAGAGCACAATAGTGCATGCCAAAGTATGTAGTGTTACCGTAGTACCATAAAGTCCATAGTAGTTCAGTGTTGAGGTAGGGTTGGGGTTGTGCAGGGTGGTTCTAGGGCCTGATGGGCCTCGAACTTGGAGGTGACTGTTCTCAGGCTCCTGTGTTTTCCACGGTAGCAGTGAGATGAGAGCATGTCCAGGGCAGTGTGGGTCTTTGTGTAAATTAGCTGCTGCCTTGCGGCAGCATTTCATGTCGTTCGAATTACTGAACTAGGTTGTGATGCAGCCAGTAAGTATGGTCTCCACCATGCATTTGCTGAAGTTCGAGTGAGTATTCCGAGACGTACCAAATCTGCTCAAACCTCTTGGGAAGTAGATGCGTTGGTAAACAATTGCATCAATATACTGGGTCCAGCAGAGATCTTCAGAGCTGAGCACACCCAGGAATTTGAAAGCTTTTGACTCTCTCCTCCACCATCCTGCTGATGAAGACACATACATGGTCCCTTGGCTTTCCCTTCCTGAAGCCAACAATCGGCTCTTTGCTCTTGCAAACAAACAAAACAATAGTTAACAGATTAGCTGGGCATGATAAAAGAATCTCTTTTTAAAGTATGGCGTTACATGAACAGAGCCATACAAAGCCATTAAGTTGTCCATCGTATTTGTGGAGACAGGCAAGACTGACTTGCATTCACACGAAAGTCATTAGCAGTCCAGACTTGTAAATGTACCACTGTTATTCATCGTCGCTGGGACTAAATCTTGAACTCTTTTCCCACTATGTGAGTACCTTCACCAGAAATAATGCAGCAGTTCAAGAAAGTCGATTGCCATCACTGTCCCGGGAGCAATTAGGATGCTGGTTTTGTCAGTGGGATAACCACGTCCTGCAAAATGAATTTAGAAGTTCTCGCTCCAAGATGGAAAAGGCAAGATAGAATTTTCTTCAGAATTATTATTCAAGACGTTAAATGTGTCAAGAAGCAGTTGGACTCAATAAAAATTATTTTCAATCACACTGATGAAGATTCAATCCCTTGGAAAGTGGGAATGACAGAGCCTTCATCGGACATAATGGAAATTAATGCCTTATGATGGACGAGCCAAAATCCAGTTCATCATTAAGGGTTCAAAATGAGTTCAGGGTTTTCTTGAGTACAGCATACAATGCCAACAGAAGTTCTTAAAAGTTGGCAACAGAGCCAGGTGGAGTGTGTTACTACACTGACCATAGCAGACGAACCTAGTGTGCAGTGTCCCATTGGAATATGATACGATGAATAGCAATGATATTTGTGGCTTAATTTTGTAAGGGAGGACATGAAATGTGAATGGTGCTGCTATTGTGTGCTGACGAGGGTAGACAGGCACATCTGTGTGATTCAAGGAATTGAAAACTCGAGCCCCTAGCACAAAGAGCGAAGCTAATTATACGATGTTCGACCATGTGCATGATCTGGCAGATAATATATTTAAGAAGGAACTGCAGATGCTGGAAAAATCGAAGGTAGATACAAATGCTGGAGAAACTCAGCGGGTGAGGCAGCATCTATGGAGCGAAGGAATAGGTGACGTTTCGGGTCCTGGCAGATAATATAGATCTCTTTGATCAAAAAGGGCAAAATGTGTTTACGTGTAGAATAACTACAAATGGTGAGGCTGAGGCACCCTAAAAAGTAGGAAAATTCCCATTGGAGAATGATATGATCTGAAACTGGATATTTTTTTAATGGGAGTGACATGAGACTGATGCAATCAATGATTGTTACTACCTCTGAGGATTAAACAAAACTGTGCATAAAATGTGGCAATATCAGTGATAAATATCAGTGACATTTGAACCGTAAGGATATTTTAACAATAAATTCCATATTAACCCAGGACTTTAGGTGGTACAGAAGAGTCAAGATTATTTGCTACTGCAAGATTTTAAACACAATAAGAAAAAAAATTGCATAAATGCGGTCAACATTTTCTCGTTGTGTCTGAAAAAGCTTTTGGAGTTTGGCCTCAGATATTGGAAAGTTGTTGGAATACATGCAACTTGATACACTATCAAATGCGCAATAATGAGGTTATCATTTGATTACCTGCTTAAAGCCCTGTCCCACGGTACGAGTTCATTCCAAGAGCTCTCCCGAGTTTAAAAAAAATCAAACTCGTGGTAAGCATGGAGAATGAACGTAGCGGGTACGTCGGAGCTCGGGGACATATCTTAGCGCTAACGGCAGGTACTCGGGAAGACTCGCTAACGGCTGGTAAGCATGGGAAGACTCGTGAAGATTTTTCAACATGTTGAAAAATGTCCACGAGAGCCCCGAGTACCGACGAGTGGCCATTACCGTAAATCTCTGAGTTCGAATCAGGGCAAACTCGGGAGAGCTCTTGGAATGAACTCGTACTGTGGGACAGGGGTTTTAGCAATAAATAGTTTCCCTCCTGTTGTCTGGAATCTACAGCATGGTTTGCAAGTTGGTTCCAATGCAGAGACTTTGGTTTGTCTTCACCTTTGTGTGTTAGGGATAATGTTTTGTGCAGCTAGTGGATTCCAGAAGTATGACATCTAGTATGATCATGGTGCTTAAAATGTGAAATGGTGAATTGCCACCAATACTATTAAACTAGATGTCAATGATTTAACTGAAACCCTCTGTTAACTTCACACAGTTGAACATGTATCCAGCGACAGGAACCCTCATTGGTAGAGCACAGAGCAAAGAACATAGAACAGTACAGCACAGGAACAGGCCCTTCAGCCCACAGTGTGTGCCTAACCTGATGTCAAATCAAACAAATCCTTCTGTCCGCATGTGATCCATATTGCTCCATTCCCTGCATGACAATAGACAATAGGTGCAAGAGTAGGCCATTCAGCCCTTCGAGCCAACACCACCATTCACCGTGATCATGACTGATCATCCACATTCAGTCCATATGCCTATCTAAACTCACCATGGGGGAGAATGCCATTCATTCCATCTACTTTACCATGTTGTTTACTGTTCTGCATCCCAAGAGTTTCCACTTCTTCAATGTCCATGGTTCATGACACACACTGCAGACCTGCATGCCCTGGCAGCAAACTGCTATTTTTCCACTCTCTGGCAGTCCGCACTGTCTTCTGCATATTGGTTACCATTGGCTTGTTATTCTACAAAAATATTATCCAGTGACTTAAAGACTCTTGACCCCAGAGTGAATCCCATGCGGAAGTGGGCAACATGTACATTGCACTGCTGTAAGAAGTGTGATAGAGAAGTCCATTGTATTCTCAAATTATATTCTGAAGAAAGGGTGTCGACCCAAAATGTCACCCATTCCATCTCTCCAGAGATGCTGCCTGTTCCGCTGAGTTACTCCAGCTTTTTGTGTCTATCTTCAAATTATATCTCTGCTGTCTGGATCTCTCAGGAGGAACCCCGCAGTGTCCAGTGATTCACAAAGTACAAGATGGTCTGTCGAGGGCTTCGCAATCTCTCCACGTCAATTGTCCCACCATCAACTCTACACTGACAAGCTCCAATTTAGAAAACAAAGTGTGTGGGAAGGAACTGTAGATGCTGGTTTACAATGAAGATAGACACAAAATGCTGGAGTCAAGGGGCTGTCCCACTTGGGCGACCTAATTGGCGAGTTTAGGAGAGTTTGATAAAATGTCATGTTGAAGACCTTCGACTATGTAGAAGACCAACTTCGACTAGCTACGACTAACCGGGAAAATTGAACACCGAATAGTGGAGAGTGAAGATGACCTCCTTCGATCTCCCTTCGACCTCCCTTCGACTATGATGAAGACTATCTATGACTACCTTCGACTACCCTCGATTACCTACGACTAACATACCGACCTACTACGACTAAACCTACGAGTAAAATAAGTATTGATTTTTTCCATGGCAACCTTTTTTTACTCACGGGCAATTTTTTACATATTGAAAAAAACGCCGCGACCTAGCTGAGGGCCTCGAGTACGCGGAGACCACTCTCGAGCATGAAGGAGAGTTACGAAGACCTCCTAAGACCTCATGTCGACCATGCTGCGAGGATGAATTGAGGGCAAACCTGCCAGAACTCGCGGATTAGGTCGCCCAAGTGGGACAGGCCCTTAATACATTGGAACAGGCGAGCAGGCCTGTTGGAGAGAAGGAACAGGTGACGTTTCGGATCGAGACCCTTCTTCAGGAAAGAGGTGGCAGGTGAAGAAAATTGTGGGCTGCGAAGAGGCAAGGAAGGGACTATTTAGAAGTCCACTTTTATCTTTAAATGCAATACAACCTGCATCTCTGGATTGCAGGCGAGGCATGGAATATTAGATTTCCGCACATTTATAATGGCATGTGAGTTATTCCTGAATAATTTGAACTGAAGCCACACTGAGAACTTTTACAGCTGAACTCAGCTTATCTTAGCTTGAAGCGTGATAGAGGTCAACAGTTATCTGGTTATGAGCAACCTGAAGTGGCCCAGGCTGAATACATCAGGAATTGACAGAGTGAGGTTAAGGCATGATGTTATACATGGCTTTGTAGAACACTGAAAAATGCAACATTGCTGTCAATGATTTATGCTTGATTGCCACCATTCCAAGTACATTGTGACATTGAAGTGTTGCTGGTTGCCAATCTGTGTCCGAGCTAATATCAGAAAACATATGTTTATCACCTTCGTAATTGGATTTCTTCAAACGGTGTAATTCCTCAAAATTGCTTTCCTGGCATTTGAGCCAGACACATAGACATTCAGTGTAACGGTTACACTGCCTTTAATTGTCAGGGTGCGAAAGGATATTGATTGTAGGTGATAGCTGAGCATGTGCCTGAATAAGGTCATAATTGATAGAAGTAGTATTAGGCCATTCGGCCCATCAAGCTACTATGCTATTCAATCATGGCTGATCTATCTCTCCCTCCTAACCCCATTCTCCTGCCTTCTCCCCATAATCCCTGACACCTGTACTAATCAAGAATCTATCGATCTCTGCCATAAAAATATTCACTGAATTGGCCTCCACAGCCTTCTGTGGCAAAGAATTCCATAGATTCACCACCATCTGACTAAAGAAACTTCTCCTCATCCCCTTCCTAAAAGAACTTCCTTTAATTCTGAGGCTATGACCTCTAGTTCTAGACTCACCCACGTCTTTTTTATTCATCTGTTCAAGGGACAAAGACCTCACTGGCAATACTGACTTTATCATAGTCATAGAGTGTGGAAACAGGACCTTTGACCCAACTTGCCCACACCGGTCAACATGTCCCAGCTATACTAGTTCCACCTGCCTGAGTTTGGTCCATATCCCTCCAAACCTGTCCTATCCATGTTTCTGTCTAACTTTCTTAAATGTTGGGATAGTCCCAGCCGCAACTACCTCCTCTGGCAGCTTGTTCCATACACCCACCACCCTTTGTGTGAAAACGTTACCCCTCAGATTCCTATTAAATCTTTTACCCTTCACCTTAAACGCATGTCCCCTGGGCAAAAGACACTGTGCTTCTACCCGATCTATTCATCTCATGATTTTATACATCTCTATAAGATCTCTCCACATCCTCCTGCGCTCCAAGGAATATAGTCCCAGCCTACTCAACCTCCATCTATAGATCAGACCCTATAGTCCTGGCAACTTTATGGAGCTGGACATAATTATTTTCTATTATATAAAAAAACCTGATACCTTGTTATGGAAGTCAATTCAATCAGACTATTGCAATTTTAATTAGTTTCACTTCTTACAAGCAGTTTTATCAGTGCCTTAGTCAATGTACAGTATCCCATATTAAAAACAACTTATTGCAAGTGGAAGTTTACAGCTTGAGGCTAATGATTTTTTCTCTTCTCATGATCTCCCATTCAAGAAAAGTGTGAAACATAAAAACGATTCTCCGGCCTAACAGTGTGAATGATCGGACTGTGGTTGGAACCATCTCTATGCAACAGCTAATATAGAGTTAATATAGAGAGGCCAGAACACCTTCTTTCCAACTTATAAAGGCCTGTCCCACTTACGTGTCCTTGGCATGCAAATTACGCGACCTCGTAATCACGTCGAGCGAAGGTCCAGCGAAGGTCGGGCACGATTACATGCGTACACACAGCCGTCTGGAGCGCGGGACGTCATTGGAAGATGGACACAAAGCTGGAGTAACTCAGCGGGACCGGCGGCATCTCTGGAGAGAAGCAATGGGTGACGTTTCATGTCCAGACTCTTCTTCAGTCTGAAAAGAAGGGTCTTGACCCGAAATGTCACCCATTGCTTCTCTCCAGAGATGCTACCGGTCCCGCTGAGTTACTCCAGCATTTTGTAGCAATGTTACAAAATTTTGAGATTTTAAAAATCTAGTCTGCAATTTATCCCATCAGATAAAGCATAAAAATAAGTTTAATTTGACATCTAATTCACTTTCATATCTTCAGTATTAAAAATGTTATGGCCATTTTCATACTCGGAAATTAGCATCTTGTTCCCTATTGCTTTTCCATTGACTTAACACAAAAGCTGTGATCAAGGACAGTCAAAAGCCCATAACTTTCTTAAAAATTAAGAGAACTGAATGAAATTTTCAGTTATTATAGATTGAAGCATTCTGAAACAAATATGAAACAATGTTACTTGGATCACCTGAAATTAAAGCATACAATTAGTTACTTACCCAATTGTAGCTAATCACAAAATTCAATTACTAGATCTAAACATCTATCAATTTCTTAAGAAAAGGTGAAAACATTTAAAAAGCCTATGTGCCCAAATAACATTCACACAAGCATTCACAATATAACATGATTTTTAAATCTCATTGTCATGAATTTATAGGCCAAATGGAAGTAATTTAGTGTTTAATTCCTGTAAATTAATGGCCATTTAAATCACCTTGCGAGTGGGATTTTGTGGAATGCGCTGGTTTGGAACGTTGCATTTGCACTGAGTTAAACCCCAATATCGGCAGGAAAAATACTGCCGGTTGGTATATTTACATAATGACATTTTCGCGAAGTGAAATTTTGATTAAAGGCATCCTAAGAAGCTAGTTTATATGAAAAAATAGTCGCCGTTTTTTTACCTGTCCCGTGTGTGAAATCCGTCCCCGTTGTCGGCGTTGATGGCTTTAGAAGATGCTTTTTAATTTACTCCTGTTATGAAATTATCCAGTCCAGTTTAAAATAAATTTAATAAAACCGATGTCGAACCGATTTTTCTTCAGCTTCTAAACAGCCTTTTCAAAATCGATTTGAATAGTCTGGAGAAATACCGCATTTTAAACCCGCCCCCCCTCTCAAAGGCGCCAAAGTCGCGCACACGGGCAGTGACAGAACTGCAGCGCCGCTGAAGGTAAGTATTGTAACATACCTACATTTTGTGTCTATCTTCAATTTTCTTGGCCCCGCTCTTTTTTTTTTTTTTTTTTTTTTTTTTTCCGTAAATGTTTTTTTTATTAGATTTTTAAACAAATGTACAATTTACAAGGAAGGGTAGAAAGCTCACACAATTTAAAAAACATTTACACAAAACTATCAAATTAAAATATTAACATTTTTATCTATAATATATTCAACCTCCTGCGGTGACCAGCGTTCACAGAAGGCCTCCACAGTCCCCGTGGACACCGCATGTTCCCTCTCTGGGGACACGCGGGCACGGACGTAACCCCGGAAAAGGGGCAGGCAGCCGACCGCTGTGCGGCCATCGACCGCCCGCTGCCTGGACCCGCGAATGGCCATCTTGGCCAGGCCCAGGAGCAGTCCGACAGGGAGACCCCCTCCTCCCTCCCGACCCTCCCCCCTCTGTACCGGGTGCCCATAGATTAATAGCGTTGGACTAAAATGTAGCCAAAACTTGAGGAGCAGCCCTTTCAGATACTCGAACAGGGGCTGCAACCTCTCGCACTCTATATACACGTGGAACACGGTCTCTTCCTCACCGCAGAAATGACACGCAGGGGAAGAGTCCGTGAACCGGCTCAAGTACCTATTACAGGCCACGGCTTTGTGCAAAACTCTCCACCCCATGTCCCCGATGTAAAGGGGGAGGACTCCCTTGTAGAGAGACCTCCACTGGGGACCGCTCCCCTCGTCAGGTGGTAACACGGACCGCCAGGGTGTGTCTGGACGGAAGACGAGGGCGAGGAAGTGGAGAGTGTGCAAGAGCAGCCCGTACAGTACACGCCTCTCCGCGCCACGGAACGGCACACTGGGCATCTCAGAAAGACGGCTCATGTTGCATGGGGCCGGCTCTCGGGGAGGGTCCCGGGCCATGGGCCCTATGAACAATTCCGACTGAGCGGGGGTAAGCTCGTCCGGAATCGCTCCATGCACACGCCTCTCCTCGACACCCACCGTCACAGCCACGACACCCCCCTCCCCCTGAGGAGCAGGGCCCTGGCTGAAGTTGACCAAATTCCTGGCCTTCAGGAGTTCACGGTAAAAGCCAGGCAACTCCCGCCTAGCGTGTCGACTCATGCCCGCTACCGGGAACCGGGAGCCCTCCTGAAGGCACCGCCCCTGACGGAAAAAGTACGTCGCCAGCACGTGCCATTTAGGAGGGTAGTCCGAGTAGACGTACCTCCGCAGGGTCCTGAGTCGGAGAGCCGCCACCTGGGTACGAATACAGACCAGCGCCTGACCACCCTCCTCCAACGGGAGACTCAGAACCCCAGCAGAGACCCAGTGGTTCCTCTCCCCCCAGAAGAAGTTGACCAATCTCCTCTGTAACATGGTTCTAAAATAAGAGGATGGGACCATAGTGGCCATCCGGTACCACAGCAGAGAGGCCACCAGCTGGTTTATAACTACAGCCCTTCCCCGGTAAGAGAGCACACCAAGTAAGCCTGACCAACGTCCCAGCCGGGCGACCACTTTCGCCTCCAGCTCCTGCCAGTTCGCCGGCCACCCCTCCTCAGCGGGACTCAGGTAGACCCCCAGATAGAGGAGGTGCGTGGTACTCCACGCAAAACCTGCCATCTCCTCCGGCAGGGAGCCCACCTGCCACCCACCCACCAAGAGACCAGAACACTTCCCCCAGTTGATCCTGGCGGAAGATGCAGCCGAGAAAACCTGCTGGCACTCACGCATCCTCCGCAGGTCAACAGGGTCGGTGAACATCAGAAGGACATCATCGGCGTAGGCCGAGAGAACCACCTCCATCCCCGGCCCCGGTAAAACCAGGCCTGTCAACCTCCTCCGGAGAAGGCACAGGAAAGGCTCGACACAGATGGAATACAGCTGGCCGGACATGGGACATCCCTGACGAACCCCCCTCCCAAAGGGAATGGGGGCCAACAAAGAGCCGTTGACCTTAACAAGGCATTCTGCAGCAGTATATAACAGTCGGACCCAGGCCACAAAATGCGGTCCAAATCCGAACACCTGCAGAGTCCCAAGAAGGTAGTCGTGCTCCACCCTGTCAAACGCCTTCTCCTGGTCGAGGGAGAGAAAGGCGACCGACTGACCAGCCCCCTGGGACAGATGGATCAGGTCCCGGAGCAGATGGATATTGTCCTGGATGGACCGGCCCGGGACTGTGTACGACTGGTCAGGGTGGATCACCTGGGACAGCACGGGACCCAGGCGATTCGCCAATGCCCGTGCAAAGACTTTATAGTCCGTGCTGAGGAGAGAGACCGGGCGCCAGTTCTTCAAAAGGCGAAGATCGCCCTTCTTGGGCAGCAGGACAACAACTGCCCTGCGCCAAGAGAAAGGCATCTCCCCGGTCGCCAGGCTCTCCCCCAGGACCTTCATATAGTCGCCCCCCAGGACATCCCAGAAGGCTCTAAGGTACTCCACAGTCAGCACATCCAGCCCTGGAGACTTGCCCCTCCTGAGCTGGTGCAGGGCAACAGTCAACTCCTCCAGAGTTAGGGGATCATCCAGGTGTTCAGCCACATCATTGCACACAGCGGGTAAGCCCTCCCACAGGACTTCTTTCGCCTCCCCACTCGATGTGCCAGCCGAGAACAGAGTCCTGTAGAACGACCGAACTGAGGCACCAATGCTCTCTGGATCTGTGACAGAGGAGCCATCATCCGCAAGCAACTCTACAAGCTGCCTGCGGGCTCCTCGCCCCTTCTCCAGAGAAAAGAAAAAGGGGGAGGCGCGGTCCAGGTCGTGCAACATCTGGACCCGCGACCTCACATACGCACCCCGGGACCTCCTAAGCTGCAAGTCCCTCAGTGCTCCCTTCTTCTCCTGGTATTCCTCCCACTCACACGAAGCCCCACCAGTCTGATCCAGACGAGCCTCCGAGTCGAGCAACTCTCTCTCAAGCCGTCCGATCTCGGATTCCCGCCCCTTGGTCGACCCCCTCGCATAGTCCTGGCAAAACTGACGGACGTAGACCTTCCCCACGTCCCACCACTGCCTTAGGGAAAGGAAACGCCCCTGCCTCTCTCTCCACCTCGCCCAGAACTGCCTGAATGAATCCCGGAATCGGCAATCCTCCAACAGCTGGCTATTAAAATGCCAGTACGCGGACCCTGCCCGTGTGCGCGCTGGGATAAAGTCCACTCGCACCAGGCAATGGTCCGAGCATGGCGCCGGCTGCATGGAGGCCGCCGAAACACAGGAGACATAGGCCTTGGACACGTATAAATGATCAATACGGGAACCACCACCCTCAGTCGGGATGGAAATTCCGCCAAGCATCTACCAGCTCAAAAGAGTCCACCATCTCCCTCAAAGTCTTCACTGCTCCCGGGTCACGCTGAACGCCAGAGCGATCTCTTGTCTCGAGGGCACAATTAAAATCTCCCCCAAGGAAAACACACTCCCCACGGTCGATAGTATTCAACAACGTGGTCACTTCCCTTGTTAAGCGCGTCTGCATTGCGCCGATCTTGGGGGCGTACACATTAACGAAGTGTAATGGCACGCCATCCAAGCGCACGGCCAGATACAGCAAACGGCCTGGTACAACCTCCTGCACTTTGAGGATCTCTGGCTGGAAAGACGGGGCCAACAGGAAGGCTACTCCACTCGATTTGGAGCTGAGATGACTCATGTAGACCCCCCCCTTCCCACTCCAGGAGCCATGTGGGTTCATCACTAGCCACAGTGTGTGTTTCCTGCAGGAAGCTCACCGCATACCTCCCGTCCCTGAGCACTGAGAGATGGTGAAATCTACGGAGAGACCCCCTGCCCCCATTGATATTCAGGCTGGCTATAGTGAGCTTCATTTTGAAAGTACACTAGATCTTTTACCCCTCCCCGGTGATGGGTTAGAGCCGCCCCTACCCTTCTTCCCTTTCTTTAGGGTCTTAAAAAGCTCTTGGAACTGGCGCCTCTCATTTCTTACTAGCCCCGCCTCATTCCCCTTCTTCTGAAGGATGGCATGAATAGACTGCATGGGCGCCATCAGGTCCGACCAGCGGTCAACAGCCAAATCCACCTTATTCCTACTCCCTCTAGTTTCCTTTAAGAACTTCCGAAGTTCCCAGACTTCGACAAGTCGAGACACGGGGCCACGGGTGGAGCAGTCCGTCAACTCACTGTCAACGTACTCCGCGTACCCTTCCTCCTCGCACTCAATGTCCGAGCCCGAGTCCAGAAGGTTACTACTCTCATCCGCCTCGCTCACCCCTCCCTGTGAGGTGGGCATTCCAGCCACATCACACAGTCCCTCCTCTGTCACCATCCCACCCCCAGGATCAGTGACAGGGGCAGGTACCAGTGCCTCTGACCGCGGCAAGCTATCTGACAATTGGCCAGTCTCCTGCACGCTCCCATCGCCCTCTGTAACCGGATTGGGAACAGTGAAGTCAGAGCAAGTCTCCGGGCCTTGCTGTAAGCGGGTCTGTCTGGAGTCCGACCTAAGGACACGATCCGAAACGATCTTGCCCTCCTCCGCACCCAGGGTATCCGCCCTTGCACCGTCACCCAGAGAGTCCCCGTCCCCCACCACCAGGTGAATCCCCCCACTGTGGCCCACAGGGGCCGATGTTACTGGAGTCTCCCCTGCTCCCTCAACCACTGGGGCATCACACCCCTCAACTGGGCTTGTAGCCTCAACGTGGAGCTCATGCTGGGGACCCACCCCCTCACCCAAGTCCCCCCCTTCAGGCTGCCCCTGGTCACCCACTAAGCTAGCAGACGTGTTTTCTGGGGGAACAGCCCCCAAGAGCAATATATCGCCACTCTCAGGTGGTCCCAGACCTACAGAGGCATCCTCCCCCTCAGAGGAAACGTGCCCTGGGTACCCCACCTCAACACGAGGGGAAGGCTCCCCTTCAGGTTGCCCCTGAACTTCAGGGCCCTTCTCTGTATCGGAGGACCCATGCCTCCTCCTCTTCGAACCACTGGCGTACGGTGGTACGGTGAGCTCCATTGCAGAAGCCTCTACCTCCACACTACCGTCTATCCCAGAGGCGAGCATGAAATTATCTGCTGCCTGGGGACCCGCTTGGAGGTGATCATCTTCTAGGGGATCCGCCTGGAGATGTTTCTTCTTTTTCTTGACTTTCCTCCCCTGCTGATGCTCCCAAACCTTCCCATCCACCCTACGCACTTCTCCGGCATCCACCGCCACAGGTACGGGACATGGGGGTGGTGGGGGGATAGGGGTTGGGGGTAGGGGAGTAAAGCCTTCACGGGCCACCGTGATAAAAACCAGCAGCCCCAGATGGGCCTGTAGTGCTTTCCCGTGCCATCATGGTTGAACTTGCAGCCCGGGTCCTGGGACAATTCTTGCGAAAATGCCCCACCTTTTTGCAAGCGTGACAACGCACTTGGCCCGCATTCCAGAACACGCGATAGGAGAAATCATCCACCTCCACCTCAAAACTCCCCTCCGTGTCCGTCCCCTGTGCCAACTGTATATACACGCGACGCTTGAACGTGTATATATATGCTGCATCTCAGGATCGTCAAACCTGTACAACAGTTTGGTGAGCCCTGACCGCACCTCCCCCAGCTTCCTTACATGTGGGAGTAGGAGCGCATCCGGAACAAAAGTGGGAACGTTGGACAGAATGACCGGCAAAACGGGACCCCCCCATGGGTCCACCGCCACGAAAATCCCCCCTGCTGTTACCCCCCTTTCCAGAGCCAGAGCCACCGCCTGTTCAGTCTTTAGTATAACCACAACCTTCCCACTGACCACCGCGCCCGAGACGATGGCTTTCTTGCCAACAGTCTCACCCAACGCATCTAGAAAGGCCTTTAAGGGCAGGTTGCTCTTCATGTACATTTTTACACCATATGCGCGCCCCATCAACTCGTGGCCCTCAGTCTCGGAGACTGCCGACCGTGCAGCAGCTGCATAACTCTGAGGGGCCGCCATCTTTAGGGCGTGGCACAACACACACAGTATCAGTAGTTTATATCCAAAGCAGTCTTTCTGCTGTTGCTGCACCTCCACTCTTTTCCAGCAGTTAAATAGTCTTGTGAAGGCTTTCTTGGTAAGCAACAGAAGCAGTCTCCTCCTGATAAGATAGGAATGTCCGTGCCAATCCTCCCCGTCGTCAAAAAATGGAGCTTCCTTATGCTTCTTCCCCAGCTTCAACGAAATCCAAGGCACTGTTGCCGTTCTTACCCAGCCCACCTGGACCGGGCAAGTCGGTGTAGGAGGGAGCTTTCTGATGTTACTGACCACAAACACCACTCTAGACTCAGCTCCCACTCATTCAAGTGTAAATTGGCCTTCCGCCAGCCACTGCCGCTCCTACGACTTTACAGATACACAGACAAATCCTCCCTAATTAGAGGAATCTTTGAACAAAGAAAGTCTCTGCAGATCGACAAAGCTCTGAACTGCAAAGTCTGACTGCTTTTGTTTCTCCCCGCCAAACAAAACCTTCCGAAAAGTTCATCCAATCCTCCCCGCCAGCAGAACAGCTCCTCACCTGGCCCCGCTCTGGGAGTAGAAGTGGGGGCGGATCCGGACTGCAACGGCCGTGAGCCCCAGGCTGAGTTTGGCAATCGTTTGCCTGCTTCTGCTGCTGTTGAAGGTGAGACGTTGCGTCGCGCCAGGGTCTTGGGCCTGTCCCACTTTGGCCATCAGTTCCGCGACAGGCCGTTGGCACGCGAAGATTTCGTTCACTACAAAAATTTCGGAGCCCCGCGCGATGTCGCGCACAACTACATACCCCTCCGCGCTTCTAATTGGGACTGGCCCCGCGCGGCCATATGATGCCTGTGCGCCTCAACGCGACCACGAGGTTGCGTAATTTGCGTGCCAAGGACACGTAAGTGGGACAGGCCTTTATAAGTTGGAAAGAAGGTGTTCTGGCCTTCAGTAAAAGGCTGGTTACCTACACGACATAAACATCCCACTGGATGTCAAATTATGATTCAGAATCAGTGACTTGGTCTCCACTCAGTCAGACTATCTGGAATATGTTTCAGTCCCTGCACCTTCTGATTCCTCGTTTGAATGCTCCACCAGCATAAACAGGAGGCCACAAATTACATTCACTATTTAATACCTTTCTATATTTAACTCCCTCACATCAAATAATTAGCACTTGGTGGTGCATGTGCTAATCGGGGATTGGGGGTATTGCGATACTCGACTGGACTGTTTGTAAGGAAAATAATTTCACTGTGTTAAAAATTAACACATGTGACAATAAAAAAGCAATATCGACTATTGTCGATTGACTATTGCTGCAGTTAGTGCTGGTGCCTAACAACTCCAGGGACCTGGACTTGACTCTAACCTTGGATGCTGATAGTTTGACATTTTCACATTATCCCTCTGACCATATGGGCTTCCGTTGGGTGCTTTGGTTCCCTCCCCCCATCCCATAGCTGTGCTGGTAAGTTAGTTTGCCACTGCAAATGACCCTTGGTATAGGTTAATGGCAACATCAAATGGGAGTCGATGGGCATGTGTGAGATAGAATAAGTTGCCAGGTGTCTAGCCAAACACGGAGAGGAGGAATGAAGTAGATGGAATTGGTTTTGGTTTATTGTTGTGGCGTGTTACAAGAAACATGCTATACAGTTTGTGTGCTATACAGTCAAACCGTACTCCTCATGAGTATAATCAAGCTATACACAAGTACAACAGGTAGAGCACAGACAAATACTAGAGTGCAGATTATAACGTTACAGTGACAAAGTGTTACAATGAGAAGGAGAGTGCAGATAAGTGCAAGAGGTAGGTTAGGAGATCAGGACTACACCCTAGTTTATTGGAGGACCATACAGTAGCATGATAACAATGAGGAAGGAGCTGCTCCTGAATCTGATGGTACATGCTTTCACGTTTTTGCATCTTCTGCCTGATGGGAGGGGGGAAAAGAGTGAATGATGGGTGAAATGATCTTTGATTATGTTGCTCCTTTCCCAAGGTAGCGTGAAGTATGAATGGATTGAAGGGAGGGATGCTGGTTTTTCCCATGGACAGGACTACATTTTTTGTATTGGGCACAGCTGTTGCCAAAATAAGCTCTGCTGCATCCCAATATGATGCTTTTTACGGTGTATCTGTAGAAGCTGGGAGGAATCATTGTAGACATGCTGAATTTCTCTAATCTTCTGAGTAAGCAGAGTTGTTGGTGTGCTTTCGTGGCCATAGCTTCAGTGCAGTCCAGGGCAAGTTGTTGGTGATATTTATGCCTAGGTACATGAATCTCTTAATTATCTCCACTTTGGCAACATTGATGTTGAAAGTGTTATGTAGGGCATGCACACCAGCTTGTTTCCTGAAGCCAATAACTCTTTTGTCTTGCTGACATGGAGGGATAGGTTATTGTCGTGACACTGTGTAACGAGGCACTCTATCTCCTTCCTGTACTCCATCATGCTATTGTTCGAGATCAGGACTTTGAACTTTGGAAATGGCACCAAAACATGATAGACAAAGATGCTGGAGAAATTCAGCGGGTGCAGCAGCATCTTTGGAGTGAAGGAAATAGGCAACGTTTCGGCCCAAAACGTTACCTATTTCCTTCGCTCCATAGACGTTGCTGCACACGCTGACTTTTTCCAGCACTTTTGTCTACCTTCAATTTTCCAGCATCTGCAGTTCCTTCTTAAACACCAAAACATGGTGTTGCCCGCATGTGTACATATGCAAAAGGAATTCACCGTGATGAATAAAGCCCCATTGAACCTTTGAGCAAGGTGGTGTCACCTGCAAACTTGTAAATAAAGTTATAGCAGAATTTAGTATAGCATAGTAAGGGGTAGAGAACACATCCTAGCTGGGGAACTGGAAATGAGATTTATCGTAGACGGTGTTTGTTGCCTATATTCAATGATCATGGTCTATGGGTCAGGATCCAGTTGCAGAGGGGGTGCTTTCCTTTGTCCAGGAGTTTGGAGATGAGTTTGGTTGAGATTATAGTGTTGAAGGTGGAGCTATGGTTAATAAATAGGAGTCTGACATAAGTGTTCTTGTGATCCAGACGTTCCAGCGATGAGCGTAGCATTAGGGAGATGGCGTGTGCCATGGACCTGGTACAATGGTAGGCAAAATGCAGTGGATCAAGGCTGCCTGGGAGGCTGGAGTTAATGTGTGCCATGACCAGACTCTTGAAGCACTTCATGATAGTGGATGTCAGAGCCACTGGGCGGTACTCATTAAGGCATGCTGCCTTGTTTTGCAGGGAATTGTTCTGCCGGTGGCTGGCATGGACTCAATGAGCTGAATATAAATAACAAAACTGTTTGATAGACCCTAAAATATGGAAAAGCATTTAATTAAGTATCTTGATAGTGTAAATTCATGAACCATTTACTATTATTAAAGAATATCTTTATTAATTTCAATGGAGTTTTGAGATTTGGGATGCTCAGAGAATTAGAATGCTGGACATTCATCACTGCCATGTAAAGCATCATTATTGCAGCTGAATTGTTGTCCAATTTGCACTGACTGTCGCCCTGTTTCTACCAAAGATAGACACAAAAAGCTGGAGTAACTCAATGGGTCAGGCAGCATCTCTGGAGAAAAGGAGTAAGTGACGTTCAGGGTTGAGACCCTACTTCGACCAGAAGTGTCTGGTGTCTACAGTAGGCCCTGTTTCTACAGTACTTTGGAATTCATTTAATTAATATTGGTGAGATCGTATTTGATTAGCATTGGTGGTGGTGGAATTCTGTGTGCTGGAATTGGTGGAGATATGCGTTGGCTGGTGTGTGTGGGAGGTTCATCAGTATTTGTGTGAATCTGTGCTGCGATATTAGTTTGATTCAGTTGATTAGTATTTGTGGGATTCTGTGGATTGGTAAGAACTTTTTATTGAAAACATTTTTTTGTAACTGCTGCTTTAACAGTGATATCTTTAAGTAAAACAATATATCATTCAGCAAGTGAAATAAAAATGATGGAGTAACATTCTGATTGTCAAGGTATCTTACAGGGTATGTAAAATTATAATTTCAGATTATTTTGCACTTATTACTTTATGAATTATGCCAAGTGAAAGCACAACTGCTTACTGCGTATATATTACACTTTTTGCTTGCTTTTAATGGAATTGCTAGGTAGTATGTTTAATATTTTTAAATGGCCATTTGGAAGGTAATGATTGCAATGAGTAGATGGAATGAAAGATAATAATTCTTTCGTGTGCTAAATCAGAGTTAGAGTCAGGCTTTAAACCTTAAAACCTTGAAATAACTTTCCAACTTTCCAAAATAGAAGTTTAATGGTGAAAAACTGAAATTATTGCCATCTATATTTTGAGCATCTTGACTGGGATTTACGAGCCCAGGATGGTCTCAATGTCATGTGAACATACTTTTATAACACGAGGTATGAGTAAGGGTATTAGCCTACACACAATGACCATCCACAGCAGAACAGGTGCGTCTGCATCTCAACATTCAATTGATGCTAGTTATCCCAGCTAACAATCTTTGGTAATCTTACTTCGCACCATGTCAGCAGTAGAGAGGAACTCCAATGGGTTTAGTGGTTGATTGATGTGCTCCCCCAATTCTACAAGTTCTTGGAGGTTCCAGTGTTTGTTCCCAACTCCGGTTGTTTATAGAAGGTGGGAGATAGATCCCAATACTATTTGGTGACTTCTGCACATGACATATACTTTCTGTCAATCCCACAGAAATGTAACATGATTGGGAAAAATTGGAATACTGTGAAAAGCTATCACTTGCATGCTATCCAATCAAATCATATAATATTATACATGAATACAATCAAACAAAACTCAGGTATAACAGGGAGAGCAACGAGAAAACCCCCGGGATGCAGAACATAGATGCTCAGCATTGTAATGTATCAGTTCCTGAAAAAAGGTCCCAATGTCCATAATGATGTAGTTTGGAAGAACAGGACTGTATCCTAGTTTATGGAAGGGCCATTCAGAGGTCCACTGATGGAAGGGAAGAGTCTGAGGGTACGTACTTTCAAGCTTCTGTACCTTCTGTCCAATGGGTGTAGGGAGAGCAAAGAATGACCGGGGTGGGAAAGGTCCTTGTTTATCTTGGCTGTTTATCTGAGGACTTAATGATGGGATGTTTGGTCCATTTGATGGACTGAGCTACATCTATTACTCTCAGTAACATCCTTGCAGCCCGGCATACTGTTCCCAAACCAAACTGTGATGCAACCCAATAGTATGTTTGCCACAGTGCATCTGTGGAAGTTGGTAAGAGTTAAACTAATCTGGTTGCATGTGATCTATATCCCTCCATTCCAAACTTATCCACGTCCCTATCTGAAAGCCTCTTAAATGCCACTTTGGTATCTACATCCACCACATCTCTGGCAGTGAATTACAGGTGCCCACCACACACTCTTTATAATAAAAACCCCTACCCTGCTCATCTCCTTTAAACTTACTCTCTCTGACCTTAAAGCGATGCCCTCTATGCCCTTTGACATTACCAGCCTGGGGAAAAGGTTCTGACTGTCCACCCTGTCTACCCTATCCATGCCTCTCATGATTTTATTTTCTTCATTCTGGTTTCCCCTCAACCACTGATGCGCCAGAGTAAACAATCCAAGTTTGTCCACCATCTCCTGATAACAAATCCAGGCAGCGAACAGGTAAACCTTGTCTGCACCCTCTCTACGGATCCGACCAGAACCACACAAAATACCCCAGATGTGGCTGAACCAGAGTTTTATAAAGCAACAGCACGATTTCCTGACTTTTATACACAAGTCTCCTCCTCCCCCTCCCCCTCCACCCATCCATTCAATAGCAAACCTTCCCAGTAGCTGTATGTTTGTTGTTTGCATTGTGATCGGTGCCTTTAGGAACTGGCTGCAAGGAAGGCACCTGCTGGTTAAATGCTGACAGGTTTGATCAACAGATCAGCAGAGATACTGCACTGAATCTGACAACGTCAGCTACGCAGGTTCAGCACAGTTCTGTGCACCTTGCAATTGAAGAGCGCGACTTTGTGAGTTTCATAAAGTGTTAGAATGATTTCACTCTGCTGTTCTAATGGTGGTAAAATGGCAAGAGCAATTGTCCGAAGAAGGGTCTCGACCCGAAATGTCACCCATTCCTTCTCTCCTGCATTCCTGCTGAGTTACTGCAGCATTTTGTGTCTATCTTAAGAGCAATTCCAGGTCACCATGTCCTCATTCTGAAATCTATTTTCTGTTCATTTGATCGACCAAAAGGAACCAAAGGTTGACTTGTTAGTGCCAAGGCACCAACTGTGACCCTAATGCACAACACCCGTACATATGCACAGCGTGTATGTTAGGAGAGCAATGTGGCTCCTCAAACTCTGACAGAGAAGACCATTGGGATACTGAACAATTCTTACACTGCTGGGGCCCTGCATTACACTTTGTTTCATGTATTATCAAGGTTGAACAGCTGCCCACAAGAGTAGCCTGCGATGTGAGGGTTGCAGAAGTTTTACATGTGTGTGGATGCAATAGACCGGTGAGTGTGAAGTCCATGATCGTACAGTGGAGTAGATTGGTACTCGAGTGATTGGGGTGGTGAATCTGAGACTAGATGTGGACCTAGTTTGTATGACATTTGAAGATTAATTTTACTTCGGAGTCATGTGAGTGACTACGTGAAGAAGACCCGTCAGGGCGCATGCGCGTCATTACGTCTGACGCATTGGCGTGAACGGCAGCAGGAGGACGGAGCTCCTCCTGCAGGTGAGTAGTTACAGCTCCACCAAAGTCGGGGAGACTTTGGAGGAGCTAGGAAAAAGTAAAACATTGTTTCTGTGTGTTTTTTCCCCACATACAGGAACAAGGAAAAGGTGCAGGCTGCTGCCGACAAGGAGAGAGAGAGCTGCGGGACGCAGTCTCTGAAAGGCAGCCTGTCACCTCGGGGGAGTCGCAAGCCGGTAGCGGTGCGGCAACAGACTTGGCAAAGTGCCCAGCCGGGTACACAGCCAACGCCAGTCGGGCGGTCGGCATAAGCTAAGTCTGTCAGGGCTATAGACTCCGCAGAGTCGGGCCACGAGAGTCCCGTCGGGGACAGGATACCGTTCCCCAGCGGTTATCCAAAAAGGAGCAGCTCATACAGGGGCTGCTCCACAGAGACGCTCCAGGAGGAGTAGTGCAGGAGGGAAGCCATAGGGAAGGCTCTGCTGGCAGTGCCTAGGAGAGGCCTGCTTCACAAAGCCACACTCCAGGAGGAGTTGTGCAGGCGGGAAGCCTTAGGGAAGGCTCCGCTGGCAGTGCCTAGTAGAGGCCTGCTTGAAAGCACCCTCTTAGCAAGAGGTGAGTGCAGAAGGGCAGATACGCTCTGACCCTGAGTCCGACGACGACTTCCAAAGGGAGGGCAGGCAGCTGCCAGAGCTGACACCGTGTGCAGCACGGTTTGCCAGGTCGTCAGACGCTGGTGAGTCTCTGGGTGAGGAACTTGCCACCAGCATAAATTACCAAGTCTCACATCAGCTACAGGAGCTGACAATGGATGAGACAGTAAGGAAGCATGAAGCCCCAATCAACTGTGAACTGTTATAAGTTCCTGTTGGAAACAGGAAGAATTGGGGCAAGATGGGCATACTAATGAGAGCCCAGGAGCATGTCAAACTCCAGCATATTTTTAAAGTTGCTGGCATCTGGTATAATGAGCTTTGCCAGGATGGTGGATGGAGAGGCCATGACAAATTACAACAAAAGGCGCTATTGTGGAGTGCCCACGTTGAGATCAACTGCCTTCGCAAGACTGCGATTAGACCAACCATCAATTCTAAATATGCTTCACTCTGCCAGCCTGGCACAGTGCAACCGGCACAGCTGTTTGGCGAGGATTTCGCACAGCAGGTGAAGGAGCTGGAGGAGAAGTAGCCCTATAAGCGAGGAGACTGGTCCGGGCAAGGGACGAGTCCAGCTATGAAGCAGCGCAGTTGGCGTTTGGCTGTAGCACCGCCAGGGAAGGTGAGATATCCAGCTTGAGGCCGGGGAAGAATGCCAGGTGGTAAGGAGGTAAGTGGGTGTGGTTCGCATGTAGACAGATCTAATGTGATACCTCAGATATGTTTATACTGAAGGTTATAGAAGGATATCGAACAAAGCTTAATGCAAAGTCTGATTTACCCATGCAACATGTCCAAAAAGGAGTTTGACTTCAGTATCACTGAACAATTGGAAGTTCAGTTGGAACTTGCAAGCTTATGTAATAAAGGTGTAATTGCTAAGGCAGTTTACCAAAGCCATCAGTTTGGGTCCAATATCTTTCCGAGACCAAGCAAGGATGGGGGATGCAGAATTATATTGGACCTGAATAGTCTTAACCCTTTTGTAGGGTATAGACATTTTAAGATGGAAATGTTTATGAAGGAGATCTTTAAGAAACGGATTCAGTGTCTGTTCATTTGCAGGATAGAAGATTTAAAATTCAGCTTGATGGGGCAATTATTGCAATACAATGCACTGCCTAATAGTTTGTCTTCAGTTCCTAGAGGATTACAAAGTTGTTAAAACCTATTCTAGGCATGATGAGAAGTCGAGGGCATGTGCTCATGGCTTAACTAGATAATATTCTTGATTGTAGGACAATCAAAGGAAACAGCTGAAGCATCAGTGCAGTTGGTAAAAAACATTTTTTAATTGGACTTCATAGGCTATCCAGAGAAATTCAAAATTTATACCTGTGACACAAATTGACTAGTTGGTTCACATAGACTTAATCAACATCATTGTGACCTTGCCCAGGCAAAAAAGGTAGAGCTAATTAAGAGCTGTATCAAGTTAATTGCTGACACACAGCCTTCAATTAGCCAGGTGACAAGTCTGCTGTGGTAATGGCTGGCAGCATTTCCAGCAGTTCAATATGGCCACTTTATTATCTACAATTACAAAGGTCAAAGGAACAAGCATTGAGGATACATTGGGGTCATTATAATAGACCTATGCTTCTATCAATAGAGGCTGTTGCTGATGTACAATGGTGGATTCAGCATGTGTCCCACTAGTAGTTCCAAGTGTTATTGGACCAAGCTTCCATGATTTGCAGACAGATGTCAGAGGCACTTGGGTAGGGTGCTACTGATACAGATCAGCTGTGGAGACAGATGAACATTGCTTCTGCAAACATGGGGAATTAACCAAGAGTATTTTATGGACTCAAGGCTTATGGCACTAACTAACTAGTTTGCATGTGCAGTGCAAAATAGACAACACTACAGCAGTTGCTGATATGAATCACATGGGTGGAATCAAATCGTTATCATGTGACAGGTTGGCAAATACAATTGGACCTGGAGTAGGGATAGAGAGATTTGGATTGGAGCTATCTATCTGCCAGGGAAACTTAATGTAGTACCAGATGGCAGCTGACGAAAATTCCATCATAACACAGAGTGGATGTGGAACCAGGATGTGTTCAAGAACATAGTACTTCTATATGGAAGGCCAAAATATGTTTCATAGGCACCAGATCCAGGGGCAGTGGCAATTGATGCTTTTTCACTAAATTGGATGATATGTTTGTGTACATTTTCCCACCATTCTGCCTCATAGGTCGGTGTTTGAGAAAATCAAGCAGGATGCCGCTTCAGGGGTTTTGGTGATACCAAATTGCCTGATTCAACCATGGTTCCCCTTGATGTTACAGATAGCGATCCAACCTCTTTTTGCTGATTCCAAACAGTAGGAATTTGCTGGAGCATCAGTAACGCATTAAGTTCATCCGTTATGTGATCGTATGGATCTGTTAATTGCAGGTTTTAAGAATGCCTTACATTGGTCCGAGGCCTTTCTAGGCCAACGGTGGATATACTCACTGCAGCCTGAGAAAGAGTACTCAAAAACAGTATATGACATGATTTTTTTTTTTTTTAAATGGGAACAATATTGTGTTCAAAAGAATATTCAATATGATACTGTAGTTATTGAAAATATGTTAGAGTTTAATCTACACTTTATTATGATGAGGGTCATAGCTATAGTGCTATCAATACAGCCAAAAGTGCTTGTCGGCATATCTTGTAAGAGGTACACGGACACAAAGTATAGGATCTCACCCTCTCATATCTAGGTTGATGAAAGGAATCTTTAATTCCAAAACGCCTAAGCCTACGTATATGGTAATCTGCGATGTAAGCGTTGTTCTTAACATGCTTCATCATTGGGTCCCTGTCACGTCTATAACTTTGCTGAATTGGCTATGCTAATGGCATTGGTGTCAGTACAGAGAGTGCAGACTTTGCAAAAACTTCAGTTTGAGAGAACGGAAGTGAATACAGAGAATGTTATGTTTTATATTTCTGACCTGCTCAAACAAAGCAGGCCAGGTGTGACAGGATTTAAGATTGTGTTCTCAGCATATCCTACAGCTCCATGTTTATGTGTAAGGACACATTTGTTACATTACATTGAAGCCACAAGGGCTTTAAGACAGAAGAAACAGGATTATTTGTCAGTTACAAGAAGCCAACATAAAATAGTGGCAGTTCAGACTATCTCAAGGTGGTTAAAGCAAGAGTTGGTTCAGGCAGGAATTAACATTTATGTGTTTACATCTCATTCCACTAGCGCAGTAGCAACATCCGCGGCCAGGGCGATGGACGTTCCCATCGACCATATATTAAAAGCCGCAGGTTGGAAAAATGAACTTGTGTTTCAGCAATACTACCATCGTCCGAGTGCCGATGGAGGCTGTTTGCCAACTCAATATTGAGTGCTGTTGGTATTGTTTAAAGTCTGTTTTTCAATACTGTTTCATTCTGTTTCGTTTGTTGCCCCTACATTAAGAGGGTGTATTGGTTGTTTTATGACCAAAAATAAAACTGTTTTGTTTTTGCATGATATGCAATGTCATGTTTACAGCATTATTGATGATACTCAGAGTCAATCGATGCAGTGAGAAGCCGGGATTTTGATCTGCGGCATAAAAATCACAGCTTTAAAATCTTCACGTAGTCACTCACGTGACTCCGAAGTAAAATAGTAAGATTAAACGAGAACTTACCAGTTTGAAGTTTGATCTTTATTTTATGAGGAGTTACGTTGGTGATTACGTGCCCGCCACGCCAAACCCTCTCTCATAGAAAAAAGGTCATAATTGTAGTTCTCATGTTGATCATCTTAATATGTTACTTCAATTATGGTGTTGACTGTGATTTCATACCGCTGCTTTGAAGATTGACGCGCATGCGCCCTGACGGGTCTTCTTCACGTAATCACCAACGTAATTCCTCATAAAATAAAGATCAAACTTCAAACTGGTAAGTTCTCGTTTAATCTTACTATTCATAACTCTGACCACTGGTGCAATGCCATTGAGATATCTTGCAACAATGCAACTTGTGCTGAAGCCTGCAAACTGGGCCCTCTCACCTCCGAGGGTGTGTCAGTAGGCGTGATGATATACTGTGCAAATGGGATTAACTGTCCCCGTCCACTTTGGCTCCCAGGGCAACACCCATAAACCTGAGAGCCTGGTATCTCCGGTGATTTTGATCTTCTACAACCAGATTCATTTCTAGATTTACCATCATACCTCCCCCCACTCTCTCCCCTCTCTCTCCTCCTCTCTCCCCCCTCTCTCCACCCCCTCTCTCCACCCCCTCTCCTCACCCCCCCTCACCCCCCTCCCCCTCTCTCCCCCTCTCTCCACCCCCCTCTCCTCCATCCCCCTCTCTCCATCCCCCTCTCTCCACCCCCCTCTCTCCACCCCCCTCTCTCCACCCCCCTCTCTCCACCCCCCTCTCTCCACCCCCTCTCCTCCCCTCTCTCCCCCCTCTCCTCCCCCCTCTCCCCACCCCTCTCCCCCCCTCTCCCCCCCTTCTCTCCCCCCTACTCTCCTCCCCTTCTCCCTCCCCTACTCTCCATCCTCCTCTCTCCCCCTCCCTCCCCTCCCCCCCTCTTCTCCCCCTCTCTCCCCCTTTCCCCCCCACCTCTTCCCCCCTCTCTCCACCACCTCTCCCTCCCCCCCTCTCCCCCCCTCTCTTCCCCACCTCTCTCTCCCCCTCGCTTCCCCTCCTCTCACTTTTGCTGCCCCCCCTCTCTCTCTCTCTCTCTGTCTCTGCCTCCTCTCTCTCTGCCCTCACTCTCTATCCTCCCCTCCCTCTCTAGACGCGCTTGTGAGTTGGGGGCTATGCGTCAGTGGATAGGGCAGGGATGGGGTAAGAGGAGCCAATTAATATAATATCAAGGGGGGTGGTTAGTGTGTGTGTGTGTGTGGGGGGGGTGACAATGGAAGTGTCAGTGGGGGACAGTGGGGAAAGTGGAAGAGTTGACACACTGGGTGAAAAACTGGAACACCATTTTGGAAGGTATTTGACATGAAATGCTAATTGTTTCTCTTTCATAGGCACTGCCTGATCTGCTGGGTTTTTCCAACAGTTTCTATTCTTTTGTTTTGGATTTCATGCAACTGTGGGATTTATTTGGATAGTCCCCTTTATGAGCTGCAGTCTAATGTTCAGCGGTGTGGGGCAGCTTTAATTGATGCTGCCTGCTCATTGTGTGGTGCCCTGCTGGTGAATCTAGCCAACTAGCAGTGCAGACAGGCTTGGCTGAACACCAATATCATTACAACCAGCAGGTGGTACAAATTTACCAACTTGACCACATCAGTCAACAGAGGTGTTAATTTCTCAATATGATCCCCAAGCTTAATTCCAGCACAAATTGAGGAACAGCACCTCATATTTTGCTTGGCCGCTTACACCCCAGCGGTATGAACATTGACTTCTCTAACTTCAAGTAACCCTTGCTCTTCCTCTCTTCATCCTCCCCCTTCCTAGTTGTCTGACTGTCCCTCTGATTACATTTTATTTCAGTATGCTTTGTTGTTACCTTCCAACTAACATTGATCTATTTACATTTTTCTTGATCTCATCTCCCTTGATGTCTCCTTTTCACACCTTACCCTTCCTTATCTCTGTGGCTCCCTCTCCCGGACTCAGCTTGAAGAAGGGTCTCGACCCAATGTCACCCATTCTTCCATGCAGAGATGTTGCTTGTCCTGCTGAGTTACTCCAGCATTTTGTGACTATATTAATTCTAGGCTATTCATTTAGCTTCCTCGGTGCTGCTGTGATTGCTTCATATTTAACATTGAGATGCCTCTTAGTGTGCCTTTACTCCCTGACTGCCGATATATTTTCTATAGATATCTACAGCCAATGAACTATCAGGCACCACCTGCTGTCTCCTACCACCCAAGCTGTCAGATGTTCACAGATGTTACAGGTAAATCAGTAATGGAGCTGGAAAACTGTGCACTGGACAAGCAGAAAGTTGCCATTGTATCTGCAGTAATATAAGTGGAATACATCGCTGAATGTGCATCATAATCTGTTTTCCAACCTCAGAGTTGTGTACACAGCATTACATTGCACATTTCTATTCACAATGCCTTGGGGAAATTTCTGTAAATTTCAGCAAGAGAATACATGCAGACATATTTAACAGAGTGACAAGCCCTGTTGTGCAAAGACATACTGCCTGCAGAAGAAATTAGACAGTGACTCGAGTTCTCTTCTTTCAGTTTCTAATTGCCATTTGTCTGTCCTTTTCTGTCCTGTCTGTTCTTCTCACCCTTTTTGTTTTTAGTGTCTTAAAAAGTTTTTTGTTTTGGAGGCCTAGTCTTTTTATGTGGGAGGTGGGGGGGGGAAGAAGGGGGAAACTTTTTTCTCGTCCCTAACTGGTCGGAGTTGCGGCTTTCCCTTCCTCGAGACATACCAACGGGACTGGAGCGGCGTTACCTGCCGGGACCGGCCAGACCTTCAGCTTCGGGGGTGGCGCAGTGCTGAAGCACCATCACGGAGCGGGCGATGCCTTACCCGGTCGCCGTGTGATTAGCTCCGCAGTGCTGGGACCAGCCGACTCCAACATCGCGGAGCTGTGGTCTGCGGAGCGTCCAGCTGCGGGCAGCGCTGATTTTAAACACCGCGGAGCCTGGGATCTCTTGCCGAGATCGCCAGTGTCGGAGCTCCGACCAGCGCGGCCTGTGGACTTCGGGAGCCGTAGTCTCGGGTAGGAAGCGGCCGTTCCAGACAATCCCAAGCCGCTGAGAGTGTTCTCCCGACGCTGGAGCTCCATCATCCGGCGAGAGGGCCTGAAGCATCGGGCCTGCCGTAGCGGCGACTGCGGAGGCCTCAATAGGCCCGACCATGGGTGAACAGGAGGGAGAGGACTGGACTTTGTTGCCTTCCCTCACAGTGGGAACCATTGTGGGAGGATGTTTTTATGTTAAATTCTTTAATGTTGTGTTTTATTTTTATTGGTCTGCTGCAGATGGCTCGGATAACATGGCTGCTGGAGGCGAGAGAGAACGCTAGCGCGATTGGCTGCCGCTGCTCTCTCTCCGAATTGTGTATTGTTGCTGTATATGTTGTTTTTGCTTCATGCTTGTTTTAATTGTAGGTGTCCTTGAGAGTCCTGAAAGGCGCCCTATAATAAAATGTATTATTATTATTATTTGGACCAGTCACTAGACATGTTGGCCTCCATTTCCAAGTCTGGCTGCAGCCTCCAGAAGGTAAAGGACGATCTCTGGAGAGGAACCGAAGAGAGAAATCAGAAAGAATATCTTCCTGTCCCCCACAGAAGATCTCACTTGGTGGTTGTAAAAGTAGAGGGGATGAATCATTTGACTGGTTGACTGATTGCGTAGAAACACCCGACAGAACAGTGAAGAGGCAGCTCTTCACATGGTGTTGATAAAGGAGGTGGGGTGAGGGGAGAGGCCGGTGAAAGGGTGGAGTTTGCATTTGAAGTTGAGAGTTAACAGGAGCTCACTAATACAGAGTTGGATATCCAAGGGGTGATGTGTGTGCAATTTGTTAATTTGATTACACAAAATACACCTCCATTCTGTGGATTGTATGTTCGCTGTGGATTCCCAATATCTAACAAAGTCTCAAAGAGCCAAGGAAGTATGTAAGGATCTTCAACATGTAAAACCTATAATGACTACATTTAAAATCTGTTAATTGAGTTGATTTAATAAATACATGCACCACAGGACAGCTTTGTCCTTTATTGTGCATACTCCATGCCAAGTAGAATGCCGGGGTGGGAGATTGCAACCTTCACGTGGTCCGCCCTGTTTCAACGAATGCAATCAACCTGGCGTGCACAATCAAATAAGATCAAATAGAACAAGTTGTCCTACAACTTTAGGCTGTGCACGCCATACGCAAGAAGAAGTAGAATGCCACATCCTGGACAACTATAAGTGCAGGAAATGCTGTCACTGGACAAGTTTTGAAGGTCCTCTATTTGCCCATTGTCTCACAGTCACCCATTCCCTCTCCTATCTGATGCCTATCTGACTAGTGTAGCTGGGTCATGTTGGCCAGTGTGGGCAAGTTGAGCCAAAGGGCCTGTTTCCACACTGTATCACTCTATGACTCGAAGCCTCTTGAGCTATGGCAGACTGCCTCCTGAAATGTCCAATCCATCAAATACTCAGCCTCACAAGTGGATGTTGTGTTCTTACCAGTTGTTCAAGCTAGAGCACAAGATAAGAGCAGCACGTTGAGCTGAGAAGAAACACCTGCTTCGCTAGTATGTGTTCAGTTCTGGATGTTACTGTCGGGAAGACGTAATGGACATAGAATGAAGGAGATTGGCAAAGGAATCAAAGAAGACATGAAGGAAAAGTTGTCAATGGAGCAGGTAGGTTTGGTCTGGAATGCACTGCCAGGGAAGTATTGGCAGCAGATTCAATGTTGTGAAGGCTTATTTGTATATTTCAATGGCATAAAAATGTACCTCACTAGTTCTGGGCGATGATGGATCAGGAAATGTACTATAAAAATATAGGCATGTTCTCCAGGATGCTGCCTGCCTCGCTGGTACTCCAACACCCTTTGTCTTTTTTAGGCATGTCTTTAACATTGTGTGGATCCAGAACACCATTCATCGTTTAACTGATATCCCAGCCACTCTGGGCTTGTTCTTTTCTTGTTTCATTGTCAATGAATCAAGCTGACCCTTTTGATTAGCTTCATATTTAAGGTGTGTCACGGTTGCTCAGATAAAACAGACCTTGGGAACTGATGTGATCAGATGCCCAAGCTGACCTGAAGGCTGAAACTGTGGATACTTGTCTTGTAGATCTAATATTTGAATCATCATAGTATTTGGATGTCCTGGCAGTTCCAGCTTCCATTGCTCATTCATAATTGACGTTTAAATGGCAGTGGGGCCACTATACAAATTTGTATTTACTTAGTTTGTGTTTAATTAATTGTAAATCACAACTTTTCTTGCTTTATCTAAGGCACTTTTGGAGAAGGAGATGTAATGTAAACTTAAAAATTTGGAATGACCACCCAACGTCCAGAACACGGAGGTATTTGTTTGCACCATATGCTTCAAAAATATTACTTTGATATACAATGCAAGACGATAGGCAAATAAAGAATGGAGGAATCACATTCTGTAGTTGGAATATAAGGGGTGCCAATGAACCAATAAAGAGGGGTAACATTTTTGCTCACCTAAAATCTTTGAAAAGCGACATAATTTACTTGCAAGAAACTCACATGAAACAGGAAACACAAATGAGATTAAAGGCGAAGTGGATAGGCCAAACATATTATTCGTCATTTACTTCTAAATCTAGAGGTACAGCTATTCTTATTCGAAAAGGTATACCGTTCAAATTAAAGAATACTATATCAGATAAAGAGGAAGGTATATCATAGTTTCGGGAGAAATTTATGCTACCCCAATAACTATGGTAAATATTTACGCTCCGAATTTTGATAACCCTCAATTCTTTGAGAAAATTATAGATATAATACTGGAGTTTAATTATCAAAATGTCATAATAGGAGGGGATTTCAACTGTGTTTTAGATCCATACTTAGACAAATCAGCAAAACAAAGAAGAAGTAATATAAAATCTAAGACTAGTGAATTTCTAAATACATATATAAAAAGTACTAACATAACAGATGTATGGAGATCTGCTAACCCAGCAGGAAGGGAATATTCGTTTTACTCTTCGGTACATAAAACATACTCAAGAATTGATTATTTTTTAGTGGATAGGAAATTAAGGCCATATATAATTAACCCAACATACCATATTAGTAGTATTTCTGATCACTCTCCGTACTTTTTTAGTAAAATTTGAAGGAATGCCGGGAAAGAATTTTTTTTGGAGGTTTAATACATATATATTAAATGACTTACAGGGTTATCAATATTTGAAACAACAAATGATATCATTTTTTGAGATAAATGATACACCAGGTACCTCACCTTCTTTAATATGGGAAACTTTTAAAGCATTTATTAGAGGAATTATAATTTCATATGAAATTTTTCAAAATAAGAAGAATAAAACAGAACAGATGCTGTTAGAACAAGACATAAGACAGTTAGAGTTAGATAATGCTAAAGATCCCACTATAGATAAACATAATAAGATAATACTACTGAAATTTAAACTTAACCGAATTCTCTCGGCAAGAGTAATAAGATTATTCCAAATTACAAAACAGGAACATTTTGAGTTTGGTGACAAACCACATAAGCTGTTGGCGCGTCAACTGAAAAAACAGGAAAAGGAAAATACTATAAATAAAATTAAATCCGAGAATGGTGAATTACTAACACTACCTAAAGATATTAATAAAAGATTTGCTCAATTTTATCAAAATGTATACACATCAAAAACCAAAACAGAAGATAGTAAAATTACAAACTTTTTAGATAAATGTAATCTACCAAAACTTGACCTTTTGGAACAAGAAGAACTAGGAGCGCAAATTACAATCGAAGAAATAGGTGCAACAATAAAATCGCTGAAAAATGGTAAGACACCGGGACCAGATGGTTTTAGCAATGAATTTTATAAAAAGTTTCATGAGATAACGACCCCCTATTTATTTAATTTATATACTTACGTTTTTAAAGAAAATAAATTACCTAAATTAGCAGAATCAACTATTACGCTTATTCCAAAGAAAGATAAAGATCTAGAGGAACCGGGCTCATATAGAGCTATATCACTTTTAAATACAGACCAGAAAATTCTAGCAAAGACTTTAGCTAGAAGCCTAAGCAAATATATTAGTAAATTGATAAACCCTGATCAAACGGGGTTTATACCCAAAAGATATTCATTTAATAATTTGAGACGCCTGTTTAATATAATGTACTCACAAAAAGTGGAACAAAAAGACTTAGCAATTATTTCTTTGGACGCAGAGAAAGCATTTGATCAGGTAGAATGGCAGTATTTATACAAATATTACAAAAATTTAATATGGGGGAGAATTTTATTGCATGGGTGAAATTATTATATGATAAACCGATGGCAAGAATATTAACTAACAGCATGTTATCTCAAAAATTTCAATTATCAAGGGGTAATAGGCAGGGATGTGCTTTATCACCCCTGCTATTTGCCCTTATGATAGAACCTCTGGCTGAAAGTATAAGAAGCCATCTGAATATTCAGGGTTATAATACTAGGGACTCAAATAATAAAATTTCATTGTATGCAGACGATATTTTGTTAAATATAACAAATTCACAAACGAGCATACCAAATTTATTAAATTTAATAGAGGAATTTGGGTCCTTTTCTAGATATAGAATAAACTGGAACAAAAGTGAAATCATGATGTTAAAACCTCAAGAATCTACACACTTATTGAAATTTCCCTTTAAAATAGCAACAGAAAAATTCAAATATTTGGGTATTCAGATTACTAGAAAACATAAAGCTTTATTCAATGCCAATTTTATACCCTTAATAAATAAACTTAATATAATGATAAAATTTTGGAAAACACTCCCTTTATCATTAATAGGCAGAATAAATGCTATTAAAATGAGCTTCCTACCACAGTTATTATACCTATTTCAATCTATACCAGTATATGTACCAAAATATTTTTTTTCTAAACTGAACGCTAATATTACTAATTTTGTTTGGGATTATAAATCACATATAATTAAAAAAGAACACTTATGTAAACCAAAAGATGTCGTGGGACTTTCACTCCCAAATTTTTTGTATTACTATTGGGCAATACATATTAAGAATATAATTTACTGGTTGGATAGTTCAACTCAACAGACAGAATGGATAAAAATGGAGAAAGAGGATTGTTATCCTTGTAATATAGGAACAATCCTCTTCTCCCCCCAAAAAATGAACAATACAATATATAAGAAAAACCCAATTATACAAGATACAATAAGAATATGGAAACAAATAAAATTATCCTTAAAATTAAGAAACCTATCATTGTTAACACCGATAGCGAATAATTCTTTATTTAAACCATCTATGATGGATAAAATATATAATCAATGGGAAAGTTTAGGAATTAAAAGGATCGGGGACATGTATGAAATGGGAGATTTATTATCATTTCAACAATTACAATTAAAATTTAAACTGAAAAACACTCATTATTTTAAATATTTTCAGATTTGTAATTTTTTGAAGACATACATACAGGGATATCAAAAAATAACTCCTGATTTACTAGAAGAAGTAATGAATATAAAAGCTGATACACAAAAATTAATATCATATTTATATAATAGTATCTTAGATTTACCTGTGACCGAGGTAATTAGAGAAGAGTGGGAACGGGAATTATTGATAAAAATTACGAAGGCTACATGGGAAAAGTATTTGACATACATTCACAAGTGTTCGATTAACGCAAGACATAATCTAATCCAATTTAAAATTTTACATAGATTATATTACTCAAAAATAAGATTAAATACATTTTATCCAAATATATCGCCCATTTGCGATAAATGTTTAACCCAAGACGCAACTATAACACACTCTTTTGTTTCTTGTATAAAACGTCATGGATTTTGGAGTGATATTCTCGAAATATTTACAAAATTATTTAAGACAAAAATGGAACCCAATAATGAATTGATTATATTTGGGGTAATGGAAGATGGGAACAAATTGAGCTCATCTCAAAAGTCAATTTTTAATTATGGTTTAATAGCAAAAAAATTAATATTGAAATTTTGGAAAAATACACCAATACCAACGCTCAAATTGTGGATTGCAAGTATGTTGGATACCGCACATCTTGAGGAAATGCGATTCCTCCTAATAGATAAATTTGACCAATTCATAACGAGTTGGTCTCCATTTGTCGTCTTTTTGGAAACATATGGTGCAATACAGGTGTAAAAGCTAATCCGTGACTGGGGATGGTCAAGATTATAAATTATCTCCTTACTTCTATTTTCTTTTCTTCTCTTTTCTTCTTTTACTCTCTTTCTTCTATTTTCTGTCTCAACTTTCTTTTTTCACTCTCTATTTTTCTTTTTCACACACTATATATCTCACATTTTTCTATTTTTCATTATCTAACTTTTTTCTTTTTCTTCTTTATTACAATTTTTTTTTAAATAAGGAGCTGTACATAAAAGGTATTATGAAAATATGATTGTATACAATTGTACTTACTTCTAATAAAATAAAAATATTAAAAAGTTTTTTTTTTTTTTAAATGGCAGTGGGGCTCAAAACCATTGTCCTTCTGTATTGACGGTTTCCCTTCATTGCTGCTCATGGAGAGCTCCAGGATGTTCAGCTAATGCCATTGAAAGGACCGCGTCACCATTCCGTCTCACCAGAGATGTTACCTGTCCTGCAGAGTTACTCCAGCATTTTGTGTCTGTCTTCGACTGAAAGGACTGATTTACGATACAATACGATTAGATAGAAGTTTATTTATCCCAGGAGGTAAATTGATCTGCCAACAGTCATAAAAACACAACATACATGAAACATGAAATCAAAGTGACGAGTGGGAAGGATTGGGGAAGCGCAAAGATTGGGGGGGGGGGGGGCATGGATGGAAATTGCTTTTAAAACATGGGGGTGAGGTGGGGGACAGAATGAAGCCTAACATCTAGGACAGGGGGCGGCAACCTTCGACCTACGGGCTGGATCCTGCCCATAACCCGAAATCATCCAGCCCGCAGGTGTTTTTTTTCAATTAGTTTTCGCGACTTGGGCGCTACAGCCAGTCCCGGGGCACGCAGGTAACCTGGGTACTACAGCCAGACCTGGGCGCTACAGCCAGTCCCGGGGCACGCAGGTAACCTGGGTACTACAGCCAGACCTGGGCGCTACAGCCAGTCCCGGGGCACGCAGGTAACCTGGGTACTACAGCCAGACCTGGGCGCTACAGCCAGTCCCGGGGCACGCAGGTAACCTGGGTACTACAGCCAGACCTGGGCGCTACAGCCAGTCCCGGGGCACGCAGGTAACCTGGGTACTACAGCCAGACCTGGGCGCTACAGCCAGTCCCGGGGCACGCAGGTGACATGGGTACTACAGCCAGACCTGGGCGCTACAGCCAGTCCCGGGGCACGCAGGTAACCTGGGTACTACAGCCAGACCTGGGCGCTACAGCCAGTCCCGGGGCACGCAGGTGACATGGGTACTACAGCCAGACCTGGGCGCTACAGCCAGTCCCGGGGCACGCAGGTGACATGGGTACTACAGCCAGACCTGGGACAAGCGAGCCGACCTGGGTACTACAGCCAGACCTGCCAGCTGACCTGGGCACTACAGCCAGACCAGGGGCAGGCAAGCCAACCTGAGCGTGCAGGCGACCTGGGAACTGCAGGTCCTTTGGCCCACCGTGTCCGCGCCGACCAGCAATCACCCCGTACACTAGCACCATCCGACACACTAGGGACAATTTACAATTTACCAAAGCACTTAACCTACAAACCTGCACGTCTGTGGAGTGTGAGGCAGGCGAGCTGACCTGGGACTGCCTGTAGTGCCCAGGTCACAAAACATGGGGGGAGGGGGCAGGACCCCCCCCCCTCCCCCCAGGATTTCCACCAATGGGGGGGAGTGGAGGGGGGCGGGGGGGGGGGGGCGTGTTGGGAGGAGGAAGGCTCATCTCAGATCTGGATGGTGTGTGTTAGAGGGAGACTTGGGGGTGATGTTTTTCTTTCCATCTGCCTCCTGCCTTTGTCATTCTAAGCCACAGAGGATGTAGGTTTGGGAGATGTTAACAAAGAAGCTGTAGAAACTACACCTGGTAGATGACCAGGGTACAGACAAATACACTGATGGGGAACCTTGGGGTGTAAGTACATACAGTAATTCTCTGAAAACTGGAACAAATTTAGACAAGGTGCTGAGGAGAGCATATTGCATGCTTGCCTTGAGCATGAACGTTGAGACAACGTAACCTGTGTGATTTAAAACTTGTTTTAAATGCTGACAAGACAAAGCTCATGCTGTTCACTAAAGCTAAATCAAAGCCCTCGGACCTCCCTCCTATCACCACTTTGCAGGGCTCTGTGGTTGAATCTGTGTCTCAATATAAATATCTGGGAATTATAATTGACGATTCTCTCTCTTTTAAACCTCATATCCAGCAACTTGTGAAAAAACTAAAGATAAAATTAGGTTTTAACTTTAGAAACAAATCTTGTTTTTCTTTTGAAGCCAAAAAAAGACTTGTTGCTGCAACGTTTATGTCTGTGTTGGACTATGGTGATGTTTTATATATGAATGCATCTTCAAAATGTCTACAGTCTTTGGACACGATCTACCACGGAGCACTGAGATTTGTTACTAATTTTAAAACCCTTACGCACCACTGCTCTTTGTATGCTCAAGTTGGAAGGTTTGCCCTGTCCACCCGCAGACTCCATCATTGGCATATTCTTATTTATAAGACTATCCTCGGTGTTCTTCCTTCATACCTGCAGAAGTATGTAATTCGAAAAAGCACAGGAACTTATCAGCTCCGCTCTGAGGACTTGTTCTTACTAACTGTACCTAAAGTCCGTACTGAACTGGGGAAAAGGGCATTTAGTTATGCTGCTCCCTTCGCATGGAACCAGCTGCAGAATGAACTGAAACTTAAGGAGCTGGTTTCTATAAACAGATTTAAATCCCTTCTTAATGATGTTGAAGCGGGCTCTTCTGTCTGTACATGCTTTGTTTGATGATATTCTGACTGTGATTCTATTTATATGTTCTCTGTTGTTTTTAAATTATTGTCTGTAACTGTGGAACTGTGCTGCTGCCTGTCTTGGCCAGGACTCTCTTGTAAAAGAGATTTTTAATCTCAATGAGACTTCTCCTGGTTAAATAAAGGTTAAATAAAAAAATAAAAAAATAAACATCATGTTGCAGCTATGTAAAATGCCAGTTAGGCTGCACTGGGAGAATTGTGTGCAGTTCTGGTTGTCACACCGTGGGAAGCGTGCGATATAAGCTCAAGAGGATAGAAGAATGATTCACAAAGATGATGCCTGGATGATATCCTGGCTACGTTTCATAGCCAATGTCGCTTTCTCATAATAGGGGTGTCTAAAACTAGAGGGCATAGGTTTGAAGAGGAGAGGGAGGATGTTTGAAGGAGATCTTAGGGTTAAACATTTCACACAAATTAGTTGGTATCTGGAATGAGTTGCTGGACAAGATGATGGAAGCAGGAACAATACCAACATTTAACACATCTGGATGGGTACCAGAATGAGCCGGACATGAAGGGAAATGGAATTAATGCAGGCAGTGACATGATTGTAGAGATTGATGGTATGATGGTACGATGGTTAGAATAGGTGCAGTAGGACAGTGCAGAAAAACACTACTTCAGGCAGTAGCGTTCAGTAGTTATGTTGCTTCTGATCACTGCTCTAGGGGGTGGGCGAAGATTGCAGAGTTGGAGCTGATTACCAAGTCAAAAGATGGTCGATGATTTGGGGAATGATTTCCAGGTTGGAATGGAATGGAATACTTTATTGTCACCTGTGAGTAGGCACAGTGAAATTCCTTGCTTGCATAACCAATGTATACAACTAGCGGCCACCTACGGCGCTGACAAAGTTACAAAGCTCGCCGGCTCCTCCCTTTGTTCTCGCCCCCCCCTCCCTCACGGCTGCTCCCCCACGCTCTCATTGACCGCCGACCGCGGCTCGACCCACGAGGCTTCACCGCCGGCACAAGGCTTCACCGCTGCCGCGAGGCTTCACAGCAGCTGCCGTCGCTTTTTAGCGAGTGTAGGTGTTCAGGAAAGTACCGTGAAATTTGGCAACGTGGGGAAGGGGAGCCAAGAGTCTGAAGGAAAGCAGGTACAGTAAGTAAAGAATTTAAAGAGAACCTACCAGTCAGGGTGCCAGTACGTGGATGGAACCTGCTTAGAGAGGCCCCACTTAAACAACAGCCATGCTTGGAAAGCAGTTAGATTAAAATTAATTTGGGTTGAGAGCATCTGTATGATTTGGACTCATTTCCTCCACTAATGCACCGAATGACTTAATTATCTACCATATCCAAAGCTGGAAACTCCTCATCGCTAAGTGTCATTTGCGATGGCAAGTGTTTGTAGTTACAGATTGGCATGATTACCCTAATAGAATTGTAATGCATTCAGCTCTCGAAAAATGTTCATCTTGTGCCATACCAATGAATATAGCAGAGCAATATAGAGTAACTGGATTTCTAGGCTTACTTTTCCTCTTTAATCATAATTGAGGGTCTGGATATTAATCTGATATTAGATAATGGTTGATACAATAGTCACACCTTAACCATCTATCTGGACGGTCAAAAGTGTTCAACCAGTTTTGTTCTCAGCTGTGCCATGTTGATGTGCACTTATAATACCACTGGTGTGCCGGGGAGATGGCAGCCCTGCCGGCAGTCTGTTCATTTTTTCATCTTTTTGTTTTTTTTAGCGTCCGTTAAGAGTTTGTTTTAATGTTCTTCTGTTTGTTTTATGTTGGGGGGGGCAGGGGGATCGGGGGAAACTTCTTTTCAAGTTCTTACCTTCCCGGAGATGTAATTGATTTTCGGATCACATTCTCCGGGCTCTGCGGCCTACCATCGCTGGAGCTGGGAGCCACCTCGGACGGTCGTGAGCCCCACCGCAGGGCGCGGACTTAACATCGCAGCGGATCCCTTGCCTGGGATCGCTCCCACCGCGGCCTGCGGACTTACCATCAAGGGGTAGCAGTCTCGGGTGAGGCTAGTCGGGAGCTCCAACGCCACAGAAGGTTCAACCAGCCCCGACGCGAGGTTCCATTGCCCGACGCGGGGGAGCTGATAACCCCCCGATGCAGGAGCTGAATGCCTCGACGCAGAAGGCCCGAACGCCGCCATCTACGGGAGTCAAGACCGTCCCGTCAACGGAGGGCTCAAGGCTCCCGACCGAGGAAGAACAAAAGGAAGAGACTTGAACTTTATTTTGCCTTCCATCACAGTGAGGAATGTGTAGGAGTCACTGTGGTGGATGTTCATGTTAAAATGTGTTTTTGAGTCTGTTGCTTTTAATTGTACGACTGACCTGGCCAGTGAAATTCCTCGTATGTTGCAAAACATACTTGGCGAATAAAATCAGATTCTGATTCTGATAAGTCACTGGATATGTGATAGGAGCAGAATTAGGCATCCGGCCCATCTACTCCGCCATACAATCATGCCTAATCTATCTCTCCCTCCTAACCCCATTCTCCTGTCTTCTCCCCATATCCCCTGACACCCGTACTAATCAGGAATCTATCTATCTCTGCCTTAAAAATAATAATTGACTTGGCCTCACAGCCTTCTGTGGCAAAGAACTCCACAGATTCACCACCCTCCGACTAAAGAAGGTGGACAACCTTTTATAATAAGTTGCTTTCTGTAAGCCTAGTGTAAACATTCTGGTACAACAGTGTTATTGAGATACTCCCTGACTGCCTTTCCACCATAACCTATAAAATATGATTAACTGAGACCAACTGATCTGTCCTCTTTAAACCATTTACCTTGAAGTTGTCACAGTTTCCATAGAAACTGTTACTTATCCACCATAAAAGCTTTAGGGGTTAGGAGTTTTTCTTTAAAAAAAAATCAAGGATTCAACATCTTTTTTCAAAGCTTTTTATTAGCTGCTGTGTTATAATGAGTTTTGAGTAGATTCTGTTGAATTGTCCATCATCCTTGGAAGTCAAGGGCAAACTGGGTACAATTCTGGTGACTAAATTTAGAGCACATGGTATTGGGGGTAGGGTGTTGACATGGATCGAAAATTGGTTGGCAGACCGGAAGCAAAGAGTAGGAGTGAACGGGTCCTTTTCAGAATGGCAGGCAGTGGCGAGTAGAGTGCCGCAAGGCTCGGTGTTGGGGCCACAACTGTTTACCATATATATTAATGATTTGGAAGAGGGTATTAGGAGCAACACTAGCAAGTTTGCGGATGATACAAAGCTGGGTGGCAGTGTGACCTGTGAAGAGGATGTTAGGAGGTTGCAAGGTGACCTGGACAGGTTGAGTGAGTGGGTAGATGCGTGGCAGATGCAGTATAATATAGATAAATGTGAGGTTATCTTGGCGGCAAAAACAAGGGGGCAGATTATTATCTCAATGGGGTTAGGATAGGTAAGGGGAGGTGCAGCGAGACCTGGGTGTCCTTGTGCACCGGTCACTGAATGTTGGCTTACAGGTACAGCAGGCAGTGAAGAAAGCTAATGGAATGTTGGCCTTCATAACAAGAGGATTTCAGTATAGGAGTAAAGAGGTTCTTCTGCATTTGTATAGGGCTCTGGTGAGACCACATCTGGAGTATTGTGTACAGTTTTGGTCACCTAATTTGAGGAAGGACATCCTTGTGATTGAGGCAGTGCAGCGTAGGTTCACGAGATTGATCCCTGGGATGGCAGGACTGTCATATGAGGAAAGATTGAAAAGGCTAGGCTCGTATTCACTGGAGTTTAGAAGGATGAGGGCGGATCTTATAGAAACATATCAAATTATAAAAGGACTGGACAAGCAAGATGCAGGAAAAATGTTCCCAATGTTGGGTGAGTCCAGAACCAGGGGCCACATTCTTGGAATAAAGGGGAGGTCATTTAAGACTGAGGTGAGAAAAAAAGTTTTCACCCAGAGAGTTATGAATTTATGGAATTCCCTGCCACAGAGGGCAGTGTAGGCCAAGTCACTGGATGGATTTAAGAGAGAGTTAGATAGAGCTCTAGGGGCTAGTGGAGTCAAGAGATATGGGGAGAAGGCAGGCACGGGTTATTGATAGGGGACGATCAGCCATGATCACAATGAAGGGCGGTGCTGGCTCGAAGGGCCAAATGGCCTCCTCCAGCACCTATTTTCTATGTTTCTATGTTTCTGTCACTACTGCATTGCGCCATTATAATTAACCCTTCACACTGGTACCACCCTGGCCACTCCCTCTTCTCCCCTCTCCCAAAAGGTTTAATAGTGTGAAAACGCACTGCTCCAGATTCGGGGACAGTTTCTTCCCAGCTGTTATCAGGCAACTGAAATCCTACCACAACCAGAGAGCAGTCCTGATCTACATCTACCACTTCAGTGACCCTAGGACTATCCTTGATCGGACTTTGCTGGCTTTACATTGCACTAAACGTTATTCCCTTATCATGTATCCATACACTTTAAATGGCTCGATTGTAATCATGTATTGTCTTTCATGTATTGCCAGCTGATCTACATCGGTGAGACCAAGGTGAGGCTTGGCGATCGTTTCGCCGAACACCTCCGGTCGGTCCGCAATAACCAACCTGAGCTCCCGGTGGCTCAGCACTTCAACTCCCCCTCCCATTCCGTATCTGACCTCTCTGTCCTGGGTCTCCTCCATGGCCACAGCGAGCAACACCGGAAATTGGAGGAAATGCACCTCATATTGCGCTTGGGCAGTCTACATCCTGGGGGCTTGAACATTGAATTCTCCCAATTCTGCTAGCCCTTGCTGTCTCCTCCCCTTCATCAGCCCTTTGGTTGTCTCCTCCCCTCCCCCAGCCCTCGGGCTCCTCCTCCGCCTTTTTTCCTTTTTTCCTTTCTTCTCCCCACCCCCTATCAGTCTGAAGAAGGGTTTCGGCCCGAAACGTTGCCTATTTCCTTCGCTCCATAGATGCTGCTGCACCCACTGAGTTTCTCCAGCATTTTTGTGTACCTTCGATTTTCCATCATCTGCAGTTCCTTCTTTAACACATTGTCTTTCTGCTGACTGGTTAGCACGCAGCAAAAGCTTTTCACTGTACCTTGGTGCACGTGACAATAAACGAAACAAAATGTTTGTCTTTCACTATCGCAAATACGTGGTACGTGTGGAAACTCTTGTTCATTTGTTCGTGGAATAACTTTCAAAATTTCTTTGAAACAGGAAAAAAAATCATGGTAATTCTCCTTCTTGTTTAAAACTATTTCAGTAGCGGGTTAAATTGCCAGTTGAAATTGTGCATTCTGTTCCGGATGTTTAGCAAAGGAATTCATGCCATGAGACGCTGGCTGTTTGCTGCAGTCACACCCAGATGCCCTTCATGATGCTCACTTTCAACATAAAGGCCGTCGAGAATCTGAAATCGGGTTGGATCTCCTTCATTTGGACAAGGTAGATAAAACATGACAGAGCATAGCTGTGGACACAGATCAATAAAATTCAGCGCGATGAGTTGCTAAGTCCCCAACAGAAAGTGTTACCATGAAGACAAAGGAAATGTTGTTCTCAGTAACCAAGATTCCAGCACGTAATGCAAGAGAAAATGTTTTATTAATGGGGATATTAGATTTTCTATCCACCTTATCATCTCTAGGCATGATTCTGATTTCAGTTACTTGATGCTTTTTTCGATGACAGATACATTAACACCTATGCTTCTTGTAGGAGATCGTTCCAATTGCAAAAACTCAAATGAAAATTGTTTCTTAACAGCTGTTAGCCTTTTCAATAAAGTATTCACTCCCACACAGTACTGATGAGTGCTTTCCAACAGTCATCAATTAAGAGCTGTCTCATTAAGTGCACGCTCATACACATGGCAAACTAACTTGTCTAGGACAGGGAACATTTGTACTCAAAGCACTAAAACTAAGAATCGGTGAGTTCAGCAGAATTAAAGTGCCAGTGACTGTACAGAGTTCATGCTCATGCTTCGGAAAGAGCTGCGGATGCTGGTTTACACCGTGAAGTAAAGTCGGGGGTACACAAAAATGCTGGAGAAACTCAGCGGGTGCAGCAGCATCTATGGAGCGAAGGAGATAGGCAACGTTTCGGGCCGAAACCCTTCTTCAGACTGATGGGGGGGGGGGGTCCATTGCAGGTGTGGGTGAGCAAGGCCCAGAGCTGTGGAGAGTCAGAGCGAGTGACTGTCTGTCTATCATGCTCATGGTTTTTTGTTTCTTTTCAATGAATTGGCCCATGACATTATTGCTGAAACCACCATTTATAATCCAACTCCACTTTCCCTGGAGAGGGCATAAGGTCATAAGGTCATCGGTGACAGAAGTAGAATTAGGCCATTTGGCCCATGAAGTCGTGGCTGATCTATCTCTCCCTCTTAACCCCATTCTCCTGCCCTCCCCAAAACCTCTGACACCGGTACTGATTAAGAATCTATCTATCTCTGCCTACAAAATACCCACGTGCCAGCATCATTCCAGATACAACTGACTGCAGTGCATGTGGTTACAAAGACCCAAGTAGCATAAGGTTTCTCTAATGCAGAGGAGGCCACATTGTGAGCACGGAACTATTTCTAATGTAGCGTATTGCATTTAATGTTCACAATGTCTTTGATCTGAAACATTAACTATATATTTTCCTCCACAGATACTGCCTGTCCAGCTGATTATTTCCTGTTTCTTTTTAATTTTAGATTTCCAACATCTGCAGGCTGGCACGGTGGCGCAGCGGTGGAGTTGCTGCCTTACAGCGCTCGCAGCGTTAGAGTCCCGGGTTCGCTCCTGACTACAGGTGCTGTCTGTACGGAGTTTGCACGTTCTCCCCGTGACCGCATAGGTTTTCTCTGAGATCTTCCGTTTCCTCCCACACTGCAAAGACATACAGGCTTGGGTATAAATGTAAATTGCCTCTAGTGTGTGTAGGATAGTGTTAGTGTGTGGGGATCGCTGGTCGATGCGGGCTCGGTGGCCCGAAAGGCCTGTTTCCGTGCCGTAGGTCTTTACTAAACTAAACTAAACTTATTGTGAAAAATCTACAGTGAAATTCATTTTTTGCATACCGTTCAGTAAAACTATTACTATACACGAGCACAATCTTAGTTAAGTACAAGTGTACAGGAATAGTGCACTGAGACAGTATGCAAGAGTCACCATGTTTTGGCACCATTTCTTAGGATTCCCGTCTGAAAGTTGTTACAAATATAGAGTTCTCAACTATAGAGTTCTCACAAAGGCTCATTTGTTTATTGTGGTTCCATTTCCTCATTTACTTACCCCGAATTTCAACTTGTAGTCAAGTTGCAGCTTTAATTTCCTCCCACACTCCAAAGACGTACAGGTTTGTAGGTTAATTGGCTTGGTATAAATGTAAATTGTCCCTAGTGTGTGTAGGATAGTGTTAATGTGCGGGTTTGCTGGTCGGTGCGACTCAGTGGACTGAAGGGCCTGTTTCCACACTGTATCTCTAAACTAAAACTAAATTAAATTGTTGATTTTCAAGAGAGAAGACAAGATGGTTTTAATTTGCAGAAAGGATAAGGGACAGAGCAAAAGAAGGGTCTCGACCCGAAAGGTCGCCTATTTCCTTCGTTCCATAGATGCTGCCTCACCCGCTGAGTTTCTCCAGCATTTTTGTCTACCAAAGGAATTACTCTGTGAGTCAAGGGTTTTAGATTGGGATTGTGAGTTAGAGGAGGAACATTGCAGGGAGCTTGGAGTTGAGCAACATTTGTCAACAAGATAGGTTGACGTGGAAAATGGATCTAAGTCACTTTCTAGCCAACTACCAAGAAGAAGTATTTCAGTTGTTTTATGGCTCTGGGCTTAACAGGAGAAGAGTAGGGTATGGGGGAGCCAAGAGAATGCCATGCAGTGGTGAGAGGAGACAGCACTGAATTACACAGCAGGGTCTCAGATGATGCAGTGTCTCTTGTGGTAGCCGGTGGGATTGATGGCACAACCAATGAATGGAAGCAGAGGTCATCAGCAGGAAACACAGTGGGCGGCCCACTGACGCCTAAGAAATAGAATAAACAGCAGGAAGATTTGACTTACATGTTGTTAGGAGTGGCCGCCGATGCAGATAAATTGTTAAAAACTCCCCCAATTCCTTCCTGTTGCATCAGGGAACGCTACATAAAGAAAAAGACAAATTGTTGAATCCTCAGAAAACATTCGCTTGGCTGCAATTGATTAACCATGAACTATTTTTAGCTTTTTATTATTGGAAGCAAATTAAATCAGAGGAAAAAGTGCAGTTGAAAATGTAAATTGTTAAGGGCCTGTCCCACTTTCCCGAGTTATTCACGAATTCTCCTGAGTTATTCACGAATTCTCCCGAGTTTTCAAACTCACAGAATGTTCGTAATGAGTCCGTAGGAGTCCGTGGATATATCGTAGCGGCTCGTTAAGCCAGCCGTAGGTACTCGGGGCATCAGGTAAGTCGGGACATTTTTTCAGCATGATGAAAAATGTCCATGAGTAATAAAATAGCCCCGAGTATCTACGGCTGGCATAATGAGCCACTACGATATATCCACGGACTCCTACGGCCTCCTAAGGACTCGTTACGAACATTCTGCGAGTTTGAAAACTCGGGAGAATTTGTGAATAACTCAGGAGAATTTGTGAATAACTCGGGAAAGTGGGAAAGGCCCTTTATCAAGGCGTCATCAGTACACTTGTGTACTGTCTAGGTTGTATGCCAAACATACAGTGCCCTCCATAATGTTTGGGACAAAGACCCATCATTTATTTTCTTGCCTCTGTACTCCACAATTTGAGATTTGTAATAGAAAAAAAATCACATGTGGTTAAAATGCACATTGCCAGATTTTAATTAAGGCCATTTTTATAGATTTTGGTTTCACCATGTTGGAATTACAGCAGTGTTTATACATTGTCCCCCCATTTCAGGGCACCATAATGTTTAGGACACAGCAATGTCATGTAAATGAAGGTAGTCATGTTTAGTATTTTGTTGCATATTCTTTGCACGCAATGATTGCTTGAAGTCTGCGATTCATGGACATCACAAGTTGCTGGGTGTCTTCTCTGGCGATGCTCTGCCAGGCCTGTATTGCAGCCATCTTTAGCTTATGCTTGTTTTGGGGGCTAGTCCCCTTCAGTTTTCTCTTCAGCATATAAAAGGCATGCTCAATTGGGTTCAGATTGATTTGGCCACTCAAGAATTGATCATTTTAGCTTTGAAAAACTCATTTGTTGCTTTAGCAGTATGTTTGAGATCATTGTCTTGCAGTAGAATGAACCGCCGGCCAATGAGTTTTGAGGCATTTGTTTGAACTTGAGCAGATAGGATGTGTCTGTACACTTCAGAATTAATTATGCTACTACCATCAGCAGTTGTATACATGCTCATGCCATAACACCCCCAACCACCCTGTTTCACAGATGAGGTGGTATGCTTTGGATCTTGGGCAGTTCCGTCTCTCCACCATACTTTGCTCTTGCCATCACTCTGATATAAGTTAATCTTTGTCTCATCTGTCCACAAGACCTTTTTCCAGAACTGTGGTTGCTCTTTTAAGTACTTCCTGGCAAACTGTAACCCGGCCATCCTATTTTTGCAGCTAACCAGTGGTTTGCATCTTGCAGTGTAGCCTCTGTATTTCTGTTCACTGAGTTTTCTGTGGATAGTGGTCATTGACAAATCCACACCTGACTCCTGAAGAGTGTTTCTAATCTGTCGGACAGGTGTTTTTTTTTTTAAATTACAGACAAAATTTTTCTATCATCAGCTGTGGTGGTCTTCCTTGGCCTGCCATCCCTTTGCAATTAGTAAACTCACCAGTGCTCTCTTTCTTCTTAATGCTGTTCAGAACAGTTGATTTTGGTAAGCCTAAGGTTTGGCTGATGTCTCTCACAGTTTTATTCTTGTTTCTCATAATGGCTTATTTGACTTTCATTGCCACAACTTTGGTCCTCATGTTGATAACCAGCAATAAAAGTTTCCAAAGGTGATAGAAAGACTGCAGGAAAGATTAGGTGCTGAGATCTCTCTTGTACCTGCATTAAGGAGGGAATTAAACACACCTGAGCAATTACAAACACCTGTGAAGCCATGTGTCCCAAACATTATGGTGCCCTGAAATAGAGGGACTATATATAAACACAGCTGTAATTTCTATATGGTGAAACCAAAATGTATAAAAATATGCTTTAATAAAATATGACAATGTGCACTTTAACCACATGTGATTTTTTTAATTACAAATCTCAAATTGTGGAGTACAGAGGCAAATAAATAAATGATGGGTCTTTGTCCCAAACATTATGGAGGGCACTGTAGCTTTTCTATATACCTAGGTAACCTAGGTATATGCAACAATAATGTAGTATAAAGTATAAATAATTCAGGATTGGTGTTTCAAAGTTTAACAGGATCCATCTTCTGAAGTAATTTGTATATAATGTGACATTTTGGCCACTCTTTTTTTCTTTTACTCCAAATTAGAATGGGTTGGCTGGGGTTAGCATGGTTAGTATGAGGTTACACAGTCAACACGATTTCCTTTTCTTTCCGTAATATATTATACACAGGCGATTTTTAATAAAACCAACAAACTGCATTAATAATATACTTTTCCAAAGAGATTGAGTTTCTGTGCAGAGTTTTGTTCATCAAATATAGCAAAGCACGACATTCTGCAAGGATGTCTTCGTTGGTTAAGTTTGAAGGAAGTTCCAAATAAAAGTTCAAATTTTTCTAAATAATTCATTTTCCAGGTACCAATTAAAGGCACTTAAGTATTCAAGCAGATTACTTGTAGGTCTTATTAATAGCCTTTCAGATGTGTTTCTTTCTTCCCACTGACACCCCACCAGATTCTTATAAATAGGAATCTGACTCAAATATGAACACATCACAGGAAACCTATCTCTCAGATCACCAGTATTTGTGGCATTTAACAGTTGCAGCCCATTTTTTCCGTTTTTGCATGTATACATATTGTCAAATAGTTTGTATGAATGCAGATGCTGGTTTACACCGAAGATAGACACAAAATGCTGCAGTAACTCAGCGGGACAAGCAGCAACTCGGAGAGAAGAAATGGGTGACGTTTCGGGTCAAGACCCTTCTTCAGACTGAGAGTCAGGGGAGAGGGAGACACAGAGACATGTGAGGAGTGAAAACGAGACACCGAAAGAGATGAAGGTTAAGGAAAATGTGGAATAGATCATTGTTAGCTAGGAGAAGGTGTCCTGTCATTAATTTCCCCATGCGCACTTGTCATACTTAATTATAGCCAAATTTATTAAAGGCATTTTGCAGTTTGCAGTTGCATGATCAATATATAAATTTCATGCAAATTTAGAATAATCCAGCAATTTAAAAATGTGGAGACAGCTCTCCCTTGACAGTAATATATTATTAATTTTAGTATCACATTCCCAGTCGTTTGTGACTCAATAAATGTCCTAGGCACTGTTTTACAATCTCAGAACAATTGAACACAGAATGACATCGTCTCACATACTTCACTGCTTGAAGTAGCTGAACACTAATTAATCTATGCCTGTTCTCTTTTAGCAATTGGATTCCATGGTCCTGAAAGAGGCACAACTTCATCGGAGCTGCAAAATGATTAATTGTACGTTACTCAGTATAACAGTTCTGCATTTATGGAATGTTTAAGAGTGTTTTGAAATTTGGAAAGAATGTGGTGGCTGGAATATCAAACAATCTTGTGGAAAAGAGCAGAAGAAAACCAATTATTTTATTATACTGCCCTGGAATATTTTACTATTTCAAGGAATCTCTAACATTTTATTTGTTCTCCTGTTCCTAAAAATGGCCACATTGACAACCATCAGCTCTGAACTCTTGCTTTGTGAGATTAGGCATCAACCTGAACCTAGGTCAGAGAGGATCACTCATAAACCCATGAGTGGGCATTGTGGCATCAGGGAATGATGCTGGTTCAGCAATGACCACACTGACATGTAGTAGAGTGGACTCACGTATATACGTATGGTGGCACTGTGGTGCAGCGGTAGAGTTGCTGCCTTATAGCGCTTGAAGCACCAGAGACCCAGGTCCGATCCTGACTATGGGTGTTTGTCTGTACGGAGTTTGTGCGTTCTCCCCGTGACAGTGTGGGTTTTCTCCGAGATATTTGTTTTCTCTCCGCACTCCAAAGACGTACAGGTTTGTTGGTTAATTGGCTTGGAATAAGTGTAAATTGTCCCTAGTGGGTAGCGTTAATGTGCAGGGATCACTGGTCGGTGCGGACTCGGTGGGCCGGAGGGCATGTTTCTGCCTGGTATCTCTAAACTAAACTAAACTAAGCTAAACTAGTGAGAAATAAGTCCAGGACCGAATGGGGGCGCTGTCCCTTGTCGTCAGGGTACATGTGAGGTGGCACTGGTGATCTTGGGCTTGTCCCGGCAGCTCAGTTCTGGTCTCAAATGATGAGGTGTGGCAATCTCAGGCTTCTCCCTGCAGTTCACCCTAGCCTGACGAGTAGACGCTGACGGTCTCAGGTTTATCCTGGCGGCTCAGCTTTGGGCTTGAAGAGACAGCTCCAGCAGTCTCTGGCCTATCCTGAAGGCTCAGTATTTACCTCTGTGTGTTGGCGCAGTCCCTTGTTATCCATGGGCTGGAAGAGGCACTGGCACTCCTGGCTTGCCCCGGCCACTCAGCTTAAGCTGCCACTTTAAGAGAACAGTCTGAAATTACAGCAGTTAAAGTAAAAGACGGGTGGAAATTAGTGTTGACAACATGGGCAAAGTAAATATTGAAAGGATGCAAACAAATATGATTAAAAAGTATTATAGCAAGCTATAAATCAAAGTTTGGCAATGCAGCTGCCAGCAATGTATTTAAATACAAATACTGTATATATTTATACAGGCCAACCAAGGGCAGTGTGTAATTAAACTGGAGCTTTTCACTCAACTATTGAGATACTGCCGTGAATCTAGTTCCTATATGGCAGAAAATGCCTTCAGCCCTGCAGCAGCTGTTAAATCCATCCCGCCACCCTTTGGGAATACGATTCCAAAGAACTTGATCGTATGTGTAGGAAGATATGCGCAAATTGCTGGAGAAACTCAGCATCACTGGAGTACAGGCAGCATCTCTGGAGAGAAGGAATGGGTGATGTTTCGGGTCGAGACCCTTCTTCAGACTGAGGGTCAGAGCAGCGGGAAATTAGAGGTCCTGCTGAGTAACTCCAGCATTTTGTGTCTATACTCGATCATATGTACAAGCTGTGCGCAAGTTGGGTGATTGTAACAAAGATACAAAATGGAAGATGTTTTCCCATCAATGTCAATGTTTCATGGACATCGTGCTTCCATTAATTCCAGCATTTGTTTTGTAAAAAGTATATTAGTACCCCAATCTCTGAATGATGCTTTAGGCCCCATACAAACATTGGTGTTATGACCTGCCATCTCTGTGATCCTTGCTCATTCTATAAACAATGGAACAAGCGTTCCTCCTCCGCTTCTTAGCCCACCCATTGGGATGGAGGATACCTTGGTGCACTCCACCTCTGTGACCTATTGAGGTGAATGATGAGGCTGCTGACCATCACAGATGGGACAGGAGGTGCCTTGAGGAAAGGGCACTGGACAGTTTCTGAGGTGACGCAATGTTTTCAAAGCACGGGTTTCCACGTGTTGCTGGCGCGAGGAATTGACATTTTCAGTGACATTCTGAATGCTCCCTCGAATTTGAGTGTTCATGAATAAAACGTTCCCAGGGGTTGGTGGGAATATTGCATTTCTCAGAGTTTTTGAGAACATCTGTGAATCACCTCCTCAGCCCACTGGTCATGATGGAGCTTTGAAATCTGTTTTATAAGGATATGAATGATGAGGTCTACTCAAGGAAGTTGACTGAGTGTAATTAGGGCTTCAGATGTGGGGGTGTTAGTTGATGCTGATGTTAGTTCACTTATCTTTGTAGGATTTTGCAGGGTTAATGTTTGTGGTACGTTGCTTTATGTGCCTGACCCTTACACTGCCTGACTAGCAATCTCAAAGCATGTTGGCATTATTGCCATGTGAGATTACATGATTGACTCTGACATTGAAACAATGTAAGATATGTTTTTAGGTGTTTGGCAAAATGAAACCAATGAGGACGTGACCAGATTTGTTTCTACATATGGTCTTTCACAATGTGGGCAACTATCCCTTTGTAAACGTAGTCGTCAATGTAGCGGAGATAGAGTTCAGGGATAGGGCCAGTGTACGCCTGGAACAGGGGTTGTTCGACGTACCCTACAAAGAGTTAGTGGTTTGGTCGGGAAGGAATTCGTTAACCAGGGGGAGTTGCGGAGGTAGTCTAACCTTGTCTAAAAACATTTTGCAACTCTGAATCTATCTCTTTCAATTGCTTGTGGACATATATTTCCTGTCTCAACATTACCTTCCTGTACCTAACTCCCTTCTCCCTTAACCCTCCCCCCAGCCTCCCCAGCAGCATTAGCAAACCTTCCCATGGCAATTTTGCTTCTTGTTCTGTTGAGGTGGGATCCATTTGGCTTGAAAAATCCCAACTGTTAACCACCAGCACTGAACTCTTGCCAATCCATGGATTACTAGTCCCAAAGTCCCATATATCTGAAACACCACCTCCTTCATCTTTTCAACCACACATATATCTCAAAATAATGAAGACAATCAGAGCTAGTAGGATTTATTTCTAAGATAGACACAAGATAGCCTCTTTAAGGCTATCCTTCATATTATTTTACTTTAAATTCAGCCTGAAGGACCTTTTCCCCTTTCTTCCCTATCCCATTGGTACCAATATTGACCACAACCTTTGGCAAGTCACTACCCCTACACCAGTTTTCTGAAGCAAGGCAACAATATGTTGAAGGCAACATCTCCAAGTTTGCGGATGACACTAAGCTGCGGGGCCGTGTTAGCTGTGAGGAGGATGCTAGGAGGCTGCAAGGTGACTTGGATAGTCTGGGTGAGTGGGCAAATGTTTGGCAGATGCAGTATAATGTGGATAAATGTGAGGTTATCCACTTTGGTGGCAAAAACAGGAAAGCAGACTATTGTCTAAATGGTGGCCGATTAGGAAAAGGGGAGATGCAGCGAGACCTGGGTGTCATGGTACACCAGTCATTGAAAGTAGGCATGCAGGTGCAGCAGGCAGTGAAGAAAGCGAATGGTATGTTAGCTTTCATAACAAAAGGATTTGAGTATAGGAGCAGGGAGGTTCTACTGCAGTTGTACAGGGTCTTGGTGAGACCACACCTGGAGTATTGCGTACAGTTTTCATCTCCAAATCTGAGGAAGGACATTATAGCCATAGAGGGAGTGCAGAGAAGGTTCACCAGACTGATTCCTGGGATGTCAGGACTTTCATATGAAGAAAGACTGGATAGACTCGGCTTATACTCGCTAGAATTTAGGAGATTGAGAGGGGATCTTATAGAAACTTACAAAATTCTTATGGGGTTGGACAGGCTAGATGCAGGAAGATTGTTCCCGATGTTGGAGAAGTCCAGGACAAGGGGTCACAGCTTAAGGATAAGGGGGAAATCCTTTAAGACCGAGATGAGAAAAAACTTTTTCACACAGAGAGTGGTGAATCTCTGGAACTCTCTGCCACAGAGGGTAGTTGAGGCCAGTTCATTGGCTATATTTAAGAGGGAGTTAGATGTGGCCCTTGTGGCTAAAGGGGTCAGGGGGTATGGAGAGGGCAGGTATGGGATACTGAGTTGGATGATCAGCCATGATCATATTGAATGGCGGTGCAGGCTCGAAGGGCCAAATGGCCTACTCCTGCACCTATTTTCTATGTATCTATGTAATATCCTTGACTCTGGCACTGAGGAGGTAATTTGCCATTTTGAAATTATTTTTACAAGCTGAAATTGTCAATTGCTCGCCTAATTGTATAGATTCCTGTAGTTATTGCTTTCTTCAGGAGATCCAAGGAACTGCAGATGGTGGTTTACAAAAAAAAGATACAAATTGCTGGAGTAACTCATTGGGTCAGGAACTTCTCTGGAGAACATTAATAGGTGATGTTTCAGGTCAGTGTCTGAAGACTGTCACGACCCAAAACATCATCTATCCGTATTCTCCAGAGATGCTGCCTGAGCTGCTGAGTTACTCCAGCACTTTGTGTCTTTTCTTGCTTTCTTAAGCTTTCTTTCACTCCTTGGGAAGATGGAAATAGCCACAGTACTGTGAGTTTGGCTTTGCCACACTGCCTAGAGGAAACCCCACTCCTATCTGTGGGCAGAGCTGAATATTAGTTGGGGACCAATATTTCCTCAGGGATCTGCTGAATTACCTGCCTGCCCCTGTCTCTCTGGCAGCCACCCATACCATCTCTGTCTGTTCACTGGGACAGGCAGCATCTCTGGAGAGAAGGAATGGGTGATGTTTCAGAAGAAGGGTCTCGACTCAAAACATCACCCATTCCATTTCTCCAGAGATGCTGCCTGTCCCATATAACCATATAACCATATAACAATTACAACATGGAAACAGGCCATCTCGGCCCTTCAAGTCCATGCCGAACACTTTTTCTCCCCTAGTCCCATCTACCTGCACTCAGACCATAACCCTCCATTCCTTTCTCGTCCATATACCCATCCAATCTATTTTTAAATGATAAAATCGAACCTGCCTCCACCACTTCCACTGGAAGCTCATTCCACACAGCTACCACTCTCTGAGTAAAGAAGTTACCCCTAATGTTACCCATAAACTTCTGTCCCTTAATTCTCAAGTCATGTCCTCTTGTTTGAATCTTCCCTACTCTCAATGGGAAAAGTTTATCCACGTCAACTCTGTCTATCCCTCTCATCATTTTAAAGACCTTTATCAAGTCCCCCCTTAACCTTCTGCGCTCCAAAGAATAAAGACCTAACTTGTTCAGCCTTTCTCTGTAATTTAGTTGCTGAAACCCAGGCAACATGCTCGTAAATCTCCTCTGTACTCTCTCTATTTTGTTGACATCCTTCCTATAATTAGGCGACCAAAATTGTACTCTATACTCCAGAATTGGCCTCACCAATGCCTTGTACAATTTTAGCATTACATCCCATTACATCCCAACTTCTATACTCAATGCTCTGATTTATAAAGGCCAGCACACCAAAAGCTTCTTTACCACCCTATCTATATGAGATTCCACCTTCAGGGAACTATGCACAGTTATTCCTAGATCCCTCTGTTCAACTGCATTCCTCAATTCGCTACCATTTACCATGTACGTCCTATTTTGATTTGTCCCGCTGAGTTACTCCAGCTTTTATGTCTATTTTCAGTTTAAACCAGCATCTGCAGTTCCTTCCTTCACATCTCTGTCTGCACTCTCTTAAGCGCTGGGAAAACGCCCTCCTGAACTGTGCTCTCTGTGAAACACAGCCTCATGGATCTGTCTGAGGGTCTGAAGAAGGGATTTGACCGAAACGTCACCTATTCCTTTTGTCCAGAGATGCCGTCTGACTCGCTGAGTTACTCCAGCTTTTTGTGTCTATCTTCGGCCTCATGGATAGTTGAACACAGTGGAGAGCACACAGTGATGCTGGCCATTGAACAAGCTCTAAAACCTGGAGCTCAAACTCCTCCAGTTCACAGAGCTTCCAGAACCTGTGGTTCTCCAGAACCTGGAAGCACCCTGCCATTCCTGCCTGGCACAGAAAAAAAACATTCCACTTGTCCGAGGTATCTTGCAATACCTCTATTTATTAGGTTAACCCAAATAAACTCGGCATAGTTATGTTTTCCCCTTTTCCATTTAAAATCATCGGACACATTCCCATTCTTCTTTTAAAGCTACAATTCCATGGTTCGGACTATGCAGAATTTTAACTCTGTTGCTTTATCCTTTTGATCACTATCTTCCATGCCTGAGGCCAGTAAGTCACAGTAAAACAAGAGATTGACAGAAGTGACAACAGTATAGCAACACAACCCAATAAAACCATTAAGTCTTTCTAATTCCTTTTAGCTATTTTATGGCAATGAGTGTACTGTCCTCTTGATTGATCATTGGCCTTTTAATGCCTTCTTTTTGTTTTGTTGCCTTGGTTATATTTCCCCAATGAACTTTTTATTTATTTTTTATTGTTACCCTTATCCAATGGAGATACATTTGCCTTAACCATCCAAGCTCAACCAAAGGCTCTTTGAACCAAAGATGTGCTTGTTCAAGACTACCTGGGTAGAATGGACTCTCATTCCCATAGGTATGATGAAGATTTGATTTTGCCATGTAACATTAGTCCTAGGTTATCTTTCAGGGTATGGTCTTCTATGAACAATTAGCTAGAACGCTTCTGAAGATAGACACAAAATGCTGGAGAAACTCAGTGGGTCAGACAGCATCTCTGGCGAAAAGGAATAGGTGACGTTTCGGGCTGAGATCCATCTTCAGACTCAAACCCTTGTGAGTCTGCTTGGGTGGACAGCCAATGGTAATGGCCGCAAACCTTTTCCGCTGAGTATGTTGCACAGGTTGGATAGCATCCGTGGTGACAGAGGCGTGACTGATCCTTATTGTTCATTGTCAAACATGAGACCCAATTATGACTTGGCTGGCATTACATTTCCACGGTGGCGCAGCGGTATAGTTGCTGCCTTACAGTACTTGCGTCACCGGAGACCCGGGTTCGATCCCAACTACGGGTGCTGTCTGTATGGAGTTTGTTCGTTCTCCCTGTAACCACGTGGGTTATCTCTGAGATCTTTGGTTTCTTCCCACAATCAAAAGACAAACAGGTTTGTAGGTTAATTGGCTTGGTGTAAATGTAACTTTGCCTGAGTGTGTGTAGGATAGTGTAAGTGTGCGGGGATCGCTGGTTGGTGGAGACTCACTGGGAAAATCAGTGTAAATTGTCCCTAGTGTGTGTGGGGTAGCATTAATGTGTGGGGATCGCTGGTTAGTGCTGACTCGGTATCTTTAAACTAAATTAAAATTACATTTCCATTTGTGATAAACTCCCTCACAAAGAAATGGCCGCATGTTTTCCTGGCATGGATTAGTATGGAGCGGTGAGTATTTGAACAGTCAATGTCTGGCAGAAGCAAATTGTTGTGTTCCTTGGTAATGTGCCAATTGCATAACTGCCCAGTCACCTACTGGATAATACAACTTTCTCACTGTACAACTGTTCCAATGTAGACTAGTAATGATGCCAGATTGGACTCTCTAATGCTCTGGTGAATAGTTAATCTGCTCGGGGGATGAAATTACACCAAGCTGAAATGGTGCTCTGGATCAGTGCTTATTGCTTCTTTTCACAAGGTCTATCATGTGCCGAATCTTGAGGAGACCTGCATCAATGTGCTCCTGGTGTCCCTATCTTGTTTGGGAGGAAGGGTTGGAATCGTTAAGACTGTGCAGAATTCCTCTGTGCATAGAATGAATGCTACAGTTTCCCAGCCCCTTGAGTTCATCTAGTCTGTGCCGCACAATACTGTTCACGCTCACTCCCGGTTGAGGCACAGACCTCGGAAGCATCAACAGTCTCCATCTTTTAGTTGAGCATCATCATTGACATTGGGCGAGGCAGCATCTATGGAGCAAAGGAAATAGGCAACGTTTCGGGTCGAGACCCTTCTTCAGACTGAAGAAGGTCTCAAACCGAAACGTCGCCTATTTCCTTCACTCCATAGATGCTGCCTCTCCCACTGAGTTTCTCCAGCATTTTTGTCTACCTTCGATTTTCCAGCATCTGCAGTTCCTTCTTAAACATCATTGACATTGGTATGTATTTTAGTTTGGTTTAGTTTAGTTTAGAGATGCAGTGCAGATACAGGCCTTTCGGCCTACTGAGTCCATGCCGACCAGCGATCCCCGTACATAAGCACTATCCTACACGCATGAGGGACAATTTACATTTCTACCAAGCCAATTAACTTACAAATCTTTGGAATGTGGGAGGAAACCGGAGCTCCCGGAAAAAACCCACGCGTGTCATGGGGAGAATGTACAAATTCCGTACAGGCAAGCACCCATAGTCAGCATCTAACCCGGGTCTCTGGCGCTGTAAGGCAGTAGCTCTATCGCTAAGCCACCATGCCGACCTAATCCATTTAAAAAAATCAATTTAAAATAAATTCCACTGTGCCATAAGATCACAGCTGCAGACATTCCAGCCCTTTGGAAATGAAGCAGATACATTAATATATCAGGGTCAAATTGCACTCCATATTACAAGCTTCCTGAGAGCCTCTTATTCTCCAAGATTTGTCTCCATGGAACTTTAGACAGATTTATAGACTCTCTTTGGGGCCAGCAACTCTTTCTCACAATCCTTGCTTTACTGCAGTTAAAACAACTGACTGCCTCTCATTAATTCAGTTTGCAATCTGTCGGCTGCATCAATGAAACTGGCTGGTCGTCCAAACAACACCAACACATGCTTACGAACCCTTCTCTAATCTGTGGAGCCACACATATTATGTGGTGCAGAATACTGACAGGGCTGGAGGCCCTGCAGCAGTCATGGGATTGTGTGGAATAGGCGCTGTTGAAGGCCCCACATGGGTTAAGTGAACGGATTGAATGTGGCCTGCAGTGGCATTGAGTAGCGGTGGAGGATATCGACAGCATCACTAGGCCAGGCCAACCCCTGCCACACAGACTTAGTACAGCCGCCAGGACAATGGGCCTTTCAAGCCATAATAAAACCCTATAAAGACCCTCCGCGACTTACGTAAGGGTTACGTACTGCAGACCCTTTCGTAAGTCAGATGTTATGCAAGTTGGAAACAGAAGTGTTACTGTGCACGCGTAAAATTACTATTTGACCACATAAGAGTTCCGAGGTGGAGACCACATGGAAGCTCCATGGTGGAGACGACATGGGAGCTCCAAGGTGGAGACCACATGGGAACTCCATGGTGGTGACGACATGGGAGCTCCGAGGTGGAGACCAAATGGGAGCTCTGAGGTGGAGACCAAATGGGAGCTCCATGTTGGAGACGATATGGGAGCTCCGAGGTGGAGACGACATGGGAGCTCCGAGGTGGAGACGACATGGAAGCTCCATGGTGGAGACGTCATGGGAGCTCCAAGGTGGAGACCAAGTGAAAGCATCCACCAGAACAGCTGACTGGCTTGTGGAAATGGCCGCATATGCAGTAGTGCACTGCTACCGAGACTACTGAGGCACGCGCCTCAGAAACAAAGCAGCGGGCTTAAAGAAATGCTTACGTATGTGTAAGTTTATGTAAGTTACCTATTATGTAAGTTGGGAAGTACATGTACTATTACGATTTAGAAATTTGAAGCGGCACAAGGTGGCACCAACAAAGCAGCAACTTAACTCTTAGTGTACTCCCTCAGTGAAGTCCACTATTCTTACACCACAATCATCGCACTTTCATGCTTATGTATGATTGTGTTTATTTATAGTATGATTTTACTAAATTTTATGCAAAAGTATATCTGGGTACATGTGACAATAAAATACCATTGGACCATTGACTCCAAAATTTATTCCACTGAATTCAGTGAAAAATGTGAATAAATTATAAGTAATTAACTAGCCATTTGAATTTTCTTTGTTTGTCGTCTAACGGAAGTGAAAACAGTTTTCTGCATGTTTGCTTCACTTTAATAAGATAAGCAACTATTAATATAGGTAGACAAAATTGCTGGAGAAACTCAGCGGGTGCGGCAGCATCTATGGAGCAAAGAAATAGGCAACGTTTCGGCCCGAAACGTTGCCTATTTCCTTCGCTCTATAGATGCTGCCGCACCCGCTGAGTTTCTCCAGCAATTTTGTTTACCTTCGATTCTCCAGCATCTGCAGGTCCTTCTTGAACTATTAATATAGTACAGGCAAGAATTTAACATACTCATAATTGTTGTAATGATGGTAAGCGCTGAAGAAAGTAAAACACTTGCAGTTTCTTTCTGATGAGGGTTAAAAACAATCTTGTTGACCAGAGTCTTGAGACCCTTGATGTGGAACCGCTTAAACAATTATTCCAGATAATGCATCTTGTCCTGGAAATTGCATTCTGTTTTTGCTGTGTTAACTGGATGGAACTGGTGACAAATTTGGAACTGGCATTTGGATTTGAACGCTTGTTAGTTGAAGCAGCTCTGTTCAAAACCTGTTCAGTTTAGTTTATTGTCGCGTGTACTGAGGTACAGTGAAAAGCCTTTGTTGTTTTTGTAACGCAAGGTTTGTGAGAAACAGTTGCTGGCCCCAAAGAGTCTATCAATCTGACCAAAGTTCCATGGAGAAAATCTCGGAGAATAAGAGTCTCTCAAGAAGCTTGTGATATGAGGTGTTAAAGAAGGAACTGCAGATGCTGGAAAATCGAAGGTACACAAAAATGCTGGAGAAACTCAGCGGGTGCAGCAGCATCTATGGAGCGAAGGAAATAGGCAACGTTTCGGGCCGAAACCCTTCTTCAGCATTTTTGTGTACCTTGTGATATGAGGTGCAGACTTGTGGACAAGTCTATCCGCTGATCCATTCTTGATATTTTTGATTGCTCCTTTGATCCCTAATGTATAGAACGTAGATGAGTCTCTGGAACAGGCCTTTTGACCCATGATATCTCCATCGACCACGATGCTTATCTGCCTGCACATAGTCAGTACATCCTTCCATTCCTTGCCTGTTCACGTGTCTGTGTAAATGCCTCTTGATCCTTGTTACTGTATCTGCTTCTACCACCATTTCTGGCAGCTATTCCAGGCGCTCACGAGAGGAATGAGTCTCGTAGATGCACAGAGTAGGTGAATCGAGGATAAGAGGACATAGGTTTAAGGTGAAGGGGAAACGATCTAATAGGAATCTGAGGGGTAACGTTTTCACACAAAGGGTGGTGGGTGTATGGAACAAGCTGCCAGAGGAGGTGGTTGAGGCAGGGACTGTCCCAACGTTTAAGCAACCGTTAGACAGGTACATGGATAGGACAGGTTTGGAGGGATATGGGCCAAACGCGGGCAGGTGGGACTAGTGTAGCTGGGACATGTTGGCGAGAGTGGGCAATTTGTGCCGAAGGGCCTGTTTCCACGCTGTATCACCCTATGACTCTATAATTCACTACTCTCTGTGTAAAAAAAAACTTGCCTTGCAAATCTCCTTTAAACTTTCCCCCTCTCTCACCTTAAAGCTATGTCATCTCACCTCAACTATGAAGCATTTCCATCCTGGAAGTAAGTTTCTGACTGTGTGCCCTATCTACTGTATGCCTCATGATATTATACATTTCTAACAGGTTGCACCTCAGCCCGTGGTACACCAGAGAACACAATCTGAACCTTAGAATAAAAAACTTGCTTTATTGAGTGTCTTTCATGACTTCAGCACACTCAGAAATACTCTTGAGTCAACAGAGAACTCTGCCACCTCCTGTAGCACATATTTTCACACACGCACCTTCAAGCAGAGGTGATTTGGGGACCAATATCGCTGCTCACCACCGACTCCACCCTGAGCTAAGAAGGAGACAATGTATTTCAGTTGTGTGTTGCATTTATTCATGCTGATTGTGCACATCATATCACTCTCAACAAAGGGTCATGCATCCTCCTGTTGTACATGGAAACCTCTTGGAATAGGCAAGTGGTCTTTATCTTGGGTGAAACGGCTCTTATTTCTGTGGTTCATGCATGGACAGTCCCTGCCTTTTGTAGCTGACACACTGCTATTTGAGTCGCATATTCGATCAATGCCAACGCTTGAATGCCTTAAACCCCTGTCCCACGGTACGAGTTCATTCCAAGAGTTCTTCCGTGTTTGCCCTGATTCGAACTCGGAGATTTACAGTAATGGCCACTGGTCGGTACTCGGGGCTCTCGTGGACATTTTTCATAATGTTGAAATATCATCACGAGTCTTTCCGTGCTTACCTGCCGTTAGCGAGTCTTCCCGAATACCTGCCGTTAGCGCTAAGAGACGTCCCCGAGCTCCGATGTACCCGCTATGTTCATTCTCCGTGCTTACCACGAGTTTGATTTTTAAAAACTCGGGAGAGCTCTTGGAATGAACTCGTACCGTGGGACAAGGCTATTACCCGTTTATCGATGAAAAGAGAAGACACTTTGGGAGGAGGGAGTGAGCGAATGGGAAATGAACCCAAAGTGGTGGATGGATTAGTGGGGAAGGGAAAGGGAGGGGGGTTGGGGTGAATTAGTTAGACATCCATAGGAGTGAGGGTAAAGCCAAAGACTATAACGAGAGGGTAGGAGGGTGGAGTGGGCAGGTGAGGAGGGGTTGGAGATTGAATAAAAGAGGCAGGTGACAGGTTCTCAACAGAGGGAGAATTGGAGGGTGGGTATGCTGTGGGGAAAGTTACAACAGGCTGGGTGGGGGTTGGCAGAGGAGGTGGGAGAGGTGCTTGCAGAAGGGGGTGCCTTGGGTATACAGCATCACCTCAGCAAGGGTAGAGTGAGCCCTGGAATAGGGTGACAGAGGAGCATAGCCAAACCTGGAGAAAGCAGCATGAATTGTGAGAGGAGGAAGGAAACAGAAGAAAGGGGGAAGAGAGGTCGATGGGATCCTGCAGCATTTCCTGGATTGTGCCAATGACTACACTTCAGAATTTATCAATCGGTATTCTGTCTGAAGTGAATAGGTGCCCCTGAAGGCAACAAAGAATTTCCTCCTTTCAAAAAGCAGACAGGGAAAGTCATTCAACTGCTCAGGCTTACCTGTACGAAGGAACTACAGATGCTGGTTTACAATGTATATAGACACAATATGCTGGAGTAACTCAGCGGGACAGGCAGCATCTCTGGCTTGTTTTGTCCACGGTGATGATATGCAGCGTACCCCATCACAAATGTTGACCATGTTGATCTCTTTATGAAAATGCCCTTTGGGGAATGTGCGTCTTGCATCGCATACCTAATCGGGAAAATATTTTGCATTACTCCAGTATTAAGGCTTTGTCTATTTTTCATACGGTGAGTAATCTCACATTTCAAGCACGGGAAATCTCCAAGCTGCATTTTCTTGCTCATTTGCTTAATCTGTTTCTATCCCTCTGCAGAACCTTTGCATCAGCTCACATTTACTCTCCACGAGCTTTGTGTGTTATGTCTTTCTTTGAAGGCATTTATATTAATCGTATACATCCAAGGGCCCATCATACATCCATGTGCTGCCTCAACGATTAACAGTTTGTTATTGTGTAAAAAGATACATTTAGAAACATAGAAACATGGAAAATAGGTGCAGGAGTAAGCCATTCAATATAGAAATATTCAATGTAGAAATAGCAGGGGCTACGACAGAAATATTTCAAATGTCATTAGAAACGGGAATGGTGCCGGAGGATTGGCGTACTGCGCATGTTGTTCCATTGTTTAAAAAGGGTTCTAAGAGTAAACCTAGCAATTATAGACCTGTTAGTTTGACATCAGTGGTGGGCAAATTAATGGAAAGGATACTTAGAGATAATATATATAAGCATCTGGATAAACAGGGTCTGATTAGGAACAGTCAACATGGATTTGTGCCTGGAAGGTCATGTTTGACTAATCTTCTTGAATTTTTTGAAGAGGTTACTAGGGAAATTGATGAGGGTAAAGCGGTGGATGTTGTCTATATGGACTTCAGTAAGGCCTTTGACAAGGTTCCACATGGAAGGTTGGTTAAGAAGGTTCAATTGTTGGGTATTAATAGTGGAGTAGCAAGATGGATTCAACAGTGGCTGAATGGGAGATGCCAGAGAGTAATGGTTGATGGCTGTTTGTCAGGTTGGAGGCCGGTGACTAGTGGGGTGCCTCAGGGGTCTGTGTTGGGTCCACTGTTGTTTGTCATGTACATCAATGATCTGGATGATGGTGTGGTAAATTGGATTAGTAAGTATGCAGATGATACTAAAACAGGTGGTGTTGTGGATAATGAAGTAGATTTTCAAAGTCTACAGAGAGATTTAGGCCATTTGGAAGAGTGGGCTGAAAGATGGCAGATGGAGTTTAATGCTGATAAGTGTGAGGTGCTACATCTTGGCAGGACAAATCAAAATAGGACG
>CM075981.1:36610140-36630002 GCA_038087875.1 Malacoraja senta | reverse complement strand
CTGCTAGGGAGGGCAATAAAGTTCAGTCATCTTCCTCATTGTTCACCCGTGGTTGGGACCACGCAGTTGCCGCTACGGATGGCCCGATGTTCAGGCCCTCTCGCCGGATGATCGGAGCTCCGACGTCAGAACGGAAGAACACTCTCAGCGGCTTGGAGTTTCCAAATCGGCAGCTTTCTACCAGAGACCGTGGGTCCCGAAGTCCACAGGCCGAGCTGGGCAGAGATTCAACGCTGGTGACCTTCGGCAAAAGATCCCAGGCCTCCGCGATGTTAGAGTCAGCACCGCCCGCGGCTAGAAGCTCCTCAAACTGCAGCTCCACGGTGTTAATCAACAGGCCCAACACTCCAGAGCCTCAACACGGCGATCCCCGGTAAGGCATCGCCCGCTCCGCGATGGTAATTCAGTGCTGCGCTGCTGCTGAAGCTCTGACCGGTCTCCGGCAGGAAAGGCCGCGCTAATCCAGATGGTAGGCCGCGAGGGGGGGGACGAAGATGCGACTCGGATAAAAGACGCATCCTCGACCAGGAAGTGACTGGGAAACAGTTTCCCCTCTTCCCCCTCCACACCCCCACATAAAAGAGACTAAGAAACCTCCAAATACATACTATTAGACAGACAACAAATAACAAAAAGGGTGAAAGGACAGACAGAGTGCTGGCGAGGCTGCAGCCGCGCGCGGCGCCACCTGATGACGTATAATGCTTCTCCTTCTTGCTTCTTATCCATCCTGCTAGTTACACTCTCAGATGACTATTAAATTTGTCAAATGCCAATTTCCTTTCATAAAATGATGTTAAAAGTCGATGAATATAATTTTCTGAGCGTCCTGTTGGCAAATCCTTGATAATGAATTCCAGAATATTTTGAGCACTTCCTTAATTTCTCTTAATGTTTTGAGTTCGATATAAAAGCAAAATGGGGAGCAAAGTGGCGGGACCGTCATGGGGGGAGGGGGGCAGGGGGGAGAACAAAGGAGGAGCCAGCGCGGGATACTTTGTAACTTTGTCAGTGCCCTTTATCTGGTGACTATTTGTATACCAACCAGAGAATTTCACTGTGCCTTGTCACATGTGATAATAAAGTATTCCACCTCCAATGATGGGTCCTGGGCCTGAAATGTTAACTGTTTCTCTTTCCACAGATGCTGCTTAACCTGCTGGGATTTTCTAGTATTTTCTGTTTTTTATTTCTTATTTTCTTAGTCTCCTTTGGTTTAAATTTTTTACCTTCTATGCCAATGGTTCGTACCTGGATCAAAATTATTTGGAGTATCTCCACCACAGCCACCGCTTTTGGAACCTTCAGATGCAGGCATCAAGCCATTAAATTCATTAGTCTCAGGTTTCTCCAGGATTTTTTAGGGAGTTTTTTTACCAGTAATATAAGTTACTTTAGTTTTAACTCTCAGTAGAGCATTTGTTTCTCATCAATACCGTGAAAGTAGATGCAAGACATTTGTTTTACCATTTCCTTATTCTGAATTATGGTATTATTTTTGCTGTTCTTTTCAACCATACGTATTGATAGAAGTTCATAGTTTTTGTTAAAGTTCTTGTGAGCTTACTCTCATATTCTGCCGCCTTCATTTTAATTAATTTTTTAATTATCTGCTTTCCAAAGCACTACCGATTCAGAGGCTCGAATCTGTTTTCCATCTGTAATTAGGAAAGCAAACAGAATGTTGTGGTTTATTGAGAGGGGACTTGAATGCAAATGCAGGGAGGTTATGCATCAGTGGTATGGAGCCCTGGTGAGGCCACATCTGGAGTACTGTGTAGGATATTGGCCTCCCTATTCAAGGAAGGAAATGAATGCATTGGAAGAATTTCAATAAAGGATTACTGGATTAATTCCTGGAATGGGCAGCTTGCCTTATGAGAAAAGTTAGACAGGCTCGTCTTCAATCCTCTGAAGTTTAGGGTACTGGTTGGAGACTGTATTGAAACAGCTAGGATACTGGTGGTTGTGATGGGGAAGGGGATGATGCTTCCTATTGTGAAAGAACCTATAACTAAGGAGCACTATTTTAAAGTAAGGCATGCCGTTTTAAAATGAAGATTTTTTTTTTGTTGCTCAGGTAACAGTGAGTTCTTGAAACTATCTTCCTCAAAGAAAATTTTTACCGCGAATGGAGATGAATGCAGAGTTGAGGTTACAATTAGGTCAGCCACGACCTGATAGATGGAGAAACAGATTCAAGGGACTGAGTGCCCATTGCTACTATTTTTTATGTTCGTATCCAAGTCACTAGTTAATATAGGAAGCTGCTTTGAAAAGTCACTTGTGGAGATGGCTATTTAGTTATAACTGTAGTGAAGATACACCTGGATGTTGACTGGATTGGGAGCATTTTTGCTTTAAGGAAATATTGGATAGACTGGGCTTGTTTTCCTTGGAATGGAAGAGGCTGTGGGCTGACCTGATAAAAGAATACAAAATTATGAGTAGAGATAGATAGACTAGAGAGCATACATCTTTCTTCCCTTGGTGAGGGAGTCTAAGGTAAGAAGGTGCAGGCTTAAGGTGAGATGGCGTAGGTTTAGAGGCAATGCTTAAACACAGAGTGCGAATGGAATCTGGAAAGTGCTGTCTGAATAGGTGATGCAGGCAGATACCCTCACAACATTTAAGATGCTTTAATCAACCATTTGAATCACTAAAGGCATGTACCCAAAGCAGGGATTAGTTTCAACCGATGCAATGTTTGTTGTGGATATTGGGGGCTTTTCCTATGCTGTACAATGCTAACAACATACAGTTGAACCAGAATGTGGATCCATTGTTTCTGGCTCTCCGAAACACTAAGCTATTGTCCCTGCTAGAGTCCCTGCTTCTTAAGTTAAATTAAATCTCTCCATCTACTGTATGCTAGCAGTTTGCTGCAGGCAGCTATTTTGAGATGGCCATTGCCCTCTATTGATTTTTTCATTTGAAATGAAAACAGAAACTGCTGGAAATAGCAGATCAGGCAGCATCTGTGGCATGGAAAAGAGAGCTAACATTTCAGGTCAATGCCCTTATGTTAGAAGCAAGCCAGGGTGACAAACACATTTTTAGGTGTAGAGGAAGGGAGGGAGGGAGATAGCAAATGATAGTGGAGCATACAACAGATAAAATGGCAGAATGCATTGCAGAATGAGACAGGGAAAAGAAAATATAGACTGAGAGAAGTTGAAAATGGGTAAAGCAAAATCATGATGTGATTTTACTGAATTCATTGTTTGAGTCCAGAAAGCTGTAAAGTGAAAGATGAAATGTTAGCTGGAATGGCGTAGGAGGCTGTGGATAGAGAGGTCAGAGTGGTGGTATTAAATTGACAAATGACTGAAAGCTCAAGGCAATACCTGCTCGATTGAACAGAGATATCCTGCAAAGCTTATCCTATAATAAAGTTAGTCGTGCAGTCGCTGTAGGTAACAGGTTAATAAGGGTAATAAGAGGATATGTTTCGGATCAAGATGTGAAGTAAGATTGATTGTGACAGGACGGCTGATGAAAGTAAACCGTCCACAAGGTGATGTCACCTCAGCTCACAGAATGCTGAAGGAACGCAGATATAACTGGAAATTGCCTTTGTGTAGGAAGGAACTGCAGATGCTGGTTTGAACCAAAGATAGACACAAATTGATAGAGTAACTCACCGGTCAGGCAGCATCTCTGGAGAGAAGGAATGGGTTACGTTTCGGGTCAAGACCCTTCTTCAGACCCGAAACGTCACCCATTCCTTCTCTCCAGAGATGCTGCCCGTCCCGCTGAGTTAAGGGCCTGTCCCACTTACGCATCCTTGGCTCGCAAATTACACGACCTCGTGGTCGCTTGAGGTGTACGGGCACCGTATGGCCGCGCGGGGCCAGTCCCACTTAAAAGCGCGGAGGGGTATGGAGTTGTGCGGGGCTGGTCCCGACATCGCGCGGGGCTCCGAAATTCTTGCAGTGAATGAAATCTTCGCGCGCCAACGGCCTGTCGCGGAACTGACGGCTAAAGTGGGACAGGCCCAAGACCCTGGCGCGACGCAACGTCTCACCTGCGACAGCAGCAGAAGCAGGCAAACGATCGCTGAACTCGGCCTGGGGCTCACGGCTGTTGCGGTCCGGATCCGCCCCCACTTCTACTCCCAGAGCGGGGCCAAGAAAATTGAAGATAGACACAAAATGCAGGAGTAACTCAGCGGGACCGGCAGCATCTCTGGAGAGAAGCAATGGGTGACGTTTCGGGTCAAGACCCTTCTTTTCAGACTGAAGAAGGGTCTCGACATGAAACATCACCCATTCCTTCGCTCCGGAGATGCTGCCGGTCCCGCTGAGTTACTCCAGCTTTGTGTCCATCTTCAAATGATGTCATGCGCTCCAGACGGCTGTGTGTACGCATGAAATCGCGCTCGACCGTCTCGGCTCAACGCGACCACGAGGTCGCTTAATTTGCGTGTCAAGGACACGTAAGTGGGACAGGCCCTTTACTCGAGCATTTTGTGTCTATCTTTGGAAATTGTCTTTGTTCAATTCCTAAATGTATTTTGACCAGTTTAACTTGTCCATCAGCAGGGCTGTCAGGTTCCATACTCCTTTAATGAATCAAATCTGGACCATAGGCTTGGAAATCCCTCCCAGATGTTCCAGGTAGTTGAGTTTAACCACTCTTCCAGAGAACATTGGAAGATGGGGAGAGGAGGAGCTTTCTGGCCACACATTTTATACTTTTGTCTTCTAGCTGCTGTGACCTGACCTCAGAAGCCAGCGATCCACATTACACTGTATCAGCTATTTCTGCTGTTCTGCACTGCACCAGTCGAGACAACCTTAACATCCCTCCTCATTGGGGTCAGCTGCAGACCAGTCTTTATGTTCTGCTTAATGTTCATCGGTGTTGAAAATAACAAACAGATATAGGATGGGATGTGAAACTAGCATTCTGCTCTATCTTGTGGATCTTACACCAGTGAATTGGGCTCATCATCCCCTTTGTGTTGGTACTTTTTTTTAATCATCTTTTGGCATCCATAGACAAATGTTTCTCACAAGATGTTTAAGAAAGAACTGCAGATGCTGGAAAAATCTAAGGTAGACCCACTGCGTATTTCCGCAGAGACCGCTCCCTCCATAACTCCCTAGTCAATTCGTCCCTCCCGCCCAAACCACCCCCTCCCTTGGAACTTTCCCTTGCAACCGCAGGAAATGCTACACTTGTCGCTTTACCTCCCCCCTTGACTCCATCCAAGGACCCAAGTAGTCTTTCCAGGTGAGGCAGAGGTTCACCTGCACCTCCTCCAACCTCATTTATTGCATCTGCTGCTCTAGGTGTCAGCTGCCCTACATCCTTCGCTCCATAGATGCTGCTGCACCCGCTGAGTTTCTCCAGCATTTTTGTGTACCTCCCATTTAAAAAATGTTGAGATTCTCTCTCCTGTCAATCATGCCATGAAGGCCACGCCCCTTCTGGTGGGAGGGACCTTAAAACCCAGAAGTGTGGGCGTGGCTCAGTCTCTGCAAGATGGGGGAGGGAGAGATCACGACTTGCTGTCTTTAGTTGCCTTGCACCCTGCTTGAAATGGTATGAAACTGCACTTGAATTTGGTGCCCTTGCACCATGCATGAAATGGAATTTCAAGGAATAGCCGTTAGTCAACTGCGAGCCCACCACCCGTGAGTGAGCTGCCAGCACAACAGGCTTGAGTGACTGATCCGACAGCCCAAGAATCCATTCGGCTCACAATGTCCATATTAGCCCTCTGAAAACCAGTCCCTTCAGCGCACAACACCCATACTAGCACTCCAAAAAGCCCGTCCCCCACTGGCCACCAATATTGGAATTGGTGGAGAGGTGGAATATTGCATTGGGGGACCAGCCCTCCCGTGTGATGCTTGGACCTGTTTCTGACATACAGTATCCCTGTTTGAAGTTTTCTGTCAGGAGTAGTACAACTAGTGTGAACGGGTGATCAGTGGTCGGCATGGGCTAAAGGGTCTATTATCATGCTGGTGTCTCCAAAAAACAAATGTGTTGAACTTATCTTCATCGTCTGTTGCCATTTATTTGTTTTTTTTAATTTGATTCTTTATTTCGAACAGAATAAAAAGCAAGTGTGAAACAGCACACAAAAAACAAAAAAACAAAACAAGAATATTTATAAAGTTTCATAAACAATATGTTTAAATAAATGAAATCGTAAGTGTCCAAAAAGGAGCAGGAAGAAGCCAAAGCTTATTAATTCCCACCCCTTATTCAACTGCTTATAATTATCTTATACAAATTGAGCAGCTATATCTACACCAGCAGCTATATGTACACCAAATTATTTACATTTATACACTAATCAAATATTTACAAAGCCATACACAAAAGAGAGAAGAAAAAAATTGACAGTGTTGTGGAGTAAAGTAATGAAGGGGCCAGAGCTATAAATGTAAAGAGCATTTGACTGATGTCAGTATTAAGAGTTGTAAGGGAGATAAAATGAGAAACTTGGCAAGAATCGTAACACGTTGTATTGCATACAGTTTTGATTATAGTTGACTGATGATTGAGAGTCCATCAGATGTGACCATGGGCTAGTGGATCAGTGACCACCTTGGACATCCCTTTGTCACATGCATAAGTTTGAGACAAATTTGATGATATTTCCCTGAAACAAGCATCCATATACATGTATTTGTCCCTGATCCTTGGTCCATTCATGTCTTGTCTGCCTCGTGTGGATGTGTTGCTCAAGATTGTTAAGGGCTTGGACACACGAGAGGCAGGAAACATGTTCCCGATGTTGGGGGAGTCCAGAACCAGGGGCCACAGTTTAAGAATAAGGAGTAAGCCATTTAGAACGGAGACGAGGAAACATTTTTTCTCACAGTGGTGAGTCTGTGGAATTCTCTGCCTCAGAGGGTGGTGGAGGCAGGTTCTCTGGATGCTTTCAAGAGAGAGCTAGATAGGGCTTTTAAAAATAGCGGAGTCAGGGGATATGGGGAGAAGGCAGGAACGGGGTACTGTTTGGGGATGATCAGCCATGATCACATTGAATGGGCCAAAGGGCCAAATGGCCTACTCCTGCACCTATTGTCTATTGTCTATTGTTAGTTTCATTTAGTTTAGAGATACAGCAGGGGTACAGGCCCTTCGGCCCTCCGAGTCCTTGCAGACCAGCGATCACCTGTTCATTAATTGTATCCTACACACTAGGGACAATTTAGAGAAGCCAATCACCCTACAAAACTGCACGTCTTTGGAATGTGGGAGGAAACTGGAGCACCCGGAGGAAACCTACACGCTCACTAAGAGAATGTACAAACACCGTACAGACAGTGCCCATAATCAAGATCGAACCTGGGACTCTTGTGCTGTAAGGCAACAACTCTGCCACTGTGCCACTGTGCCACCCATGAAGTAAGTTAACTGACTCGCTTGGCCTGATGTATCAACATACAAATGTCCAATATACAATTGGCCATGTCACATTAGTGGCTTGTCATAGCGCTCCAAACACATTGGGATTTGTGTTGTTGCAATTTTACTACAACCAATTTCAGTGGCAGTGATCTGTGTCAATGACAGTGATTTATGTCTGTAGGGTTGTCAGCATAGCCGATAGCGATCTCTGTTAGCACAGCTGTTTGTCATTTAATTCACCACAATTGCTGCAGTATCAATATAATTTGCAGCAGCAATGCAATAGACAAGATCCCATTTGCGCCTGGAGATCAGCAATGTGGCTTTTTTTGGGCAACTTAACCAAAGGTGTTCAATGTGCAGCAGTGAAGACGCATCTGAAGGGCTTCACCCATTTTCATCCCTCTGATTGTTAACAAACTTGATATTTTCAGGATTTCAGGATAAACAGGAATTCTTTTCCTCCCTCCTATATTTATCATGCTGCTTTAATCCTAATGGCGTTTTTGATCACCTGCCCTAAAATCATCTTCATGGGTTTGGACTCAATTATTTCTTTCCTGATAACCCATCCTTTGGAATGCTGTAGGATGTTTCTGTTATGTTAAACTACTGCTTCTTTTTCTGTGCGTTCTCCTTATTGCCTGCTGCAAAGTTGCCCAGGTATATGTGGAATCCATGGGGATCTATCATTTCCTGCTGATTATCTAGGCATTTCAATGGGTGCTCATTGGAGACCTCCTGAGATATCTGGCACATGTGAGTTTCCAAACACTCTTAGTTATGGGTAAAGTCACTTGTAAGCCTATAGTCTGGATAATATCTATGTGCCTAGTCTCACTTTCCCATCTGTTATTAGCATTGCAGAAAATATGAGGGTTTGTAAAACTCACAGAATATGTGAAGCAAAAAAAAAAATACTGTAGCTGTCAGAAATTGTAAATAAGAACAGGAATTATATATTTTTAGCAGGTTGGAGTGTTTATATGATGATTGGCTAATTGGCAGGCTTGCCTAGTCAATGTAGTCTAGTTTAGATTAGTTTTGTTTTTTGTCACGTGTGCTGAGGTAGAGTGAAAATATGTTGTTGCGTGCTATCCAGTCGGCGGAAAGACTAACGATTCAGGATAAAGGGAATAACATTTAGTGCAAGATAAGTTCAGTGAAGTCCCATAAAAAATAATGAAGTGAATGGTAGGTCAGGACTACTCTCTAGTTGGTGAGAGTATGGACCAGTTGCCCGAAAACAGCTGGGAAGAAACTGTCCCTGAATCTGGAGGTGTGCATTTTCATACTTCTGTACCTCTTGTCTGATGGGAGAGGGAAGAAGACAGAGTATCTGGGGTGAGATGTCCTTGATTATGCTGCTGGCCTTGCTAGGATTATCGTAGATGATGATCTGTCCCCTATCCAAACTGATTATTGTTTGTTGGTTAGGAAGTCGAGGATCCAGTTGCAGAGATGAGTGCAGAACACCAGGTTCCATGAGGTTGATGATGCTCTTGGATGGGATAATGGTGTTAAAAGCAGAGCTGTAGTCTATGAATAGAAGTCTGACGTAGGTGTCTCTCTTATCCAGGTGTTCCAGGGAAGGGTATAGGACCAGGGAGATGGCATCAGTCATGGACCGGTTGTGGCAGTAGGTGAACTGCAGTGCTTCAAAGCCACTGGGTAGACTGGATTTAATGCATTCCACAACAAGCCTCTCCAAGCATTTCATGATGGTGGATGTCATGACCCCTGGACGATAGTCGTTGAAGCATGGAATCTTGCTTTTCTTTGGCACCAGGATGATAGTGGTCTTCTTGAAGCAGGTGAGTACCTATGTGTTTAAGAAGGAACTGCAGATGCTGGAAAATCGAAGGTACACAAAAATGCTGGAGAAACTCAGCGGGTGCAGCAGCATCTATGGAGCGAAGGAAATAGGCAACGTTTTGGGCCGAAACGTTGCCTATTTCCTTCGCTCCATAGATGCTGCTGCACCCGCTGAGTTTCTCCAGCATTTTTGTGTACCTCCCATTTATACTAGTTCCACCTGCCTGAGCTTGGCCCATATCCCTCTAAACCTGTCCTATCCATGTACCTGTCTAAATGTTTCTTAAATGTTGCGATTGTCCCAGCCTCAACTACCTCCTCTGGTATCTCATTCCATACACCCACCACCTTTTGTAGGAAAGTTACAAAATTTTGAGATTTAAAAAATCAAGCCTGTAATTTATTCCATCAGATAAAGCATAAAAATAACTTTAATTTGATACCTAATTCACTTTCATATCTTCAGTATTAAAAACGTTATGGTTATTTTCATACTCGGAAATTAGCATCTTGTTCCCTATTGCTTTTCCATTAACTTAACACAAAAGCTGTGATCGAGGATAGTCAATTGACATAAAAGCCCATAACTTTCTTAAAGAATAAGACAGCTGAATGAAATTTTCAGTTATTATAGATTGAATCATTCTGAAACAAATATGATACATCTTACTTGGAGGACCTGAAATTAAAGCATATAATTAGTTAGTTACCTAATTGTAGATAATTAGTTGTGACGGAAATAGTAATAAACACCCAGACTGCCTTGAAAATTCAAAAATGTGATATTCTCAAGATCAGAACTTTAATATTATTGTAACGTTAAAACAAATGGAAAATACCCAACAAAAAAATCATATTCATCAGTGTCATCAAATCAATTAAATTAATCTAAATTAAATTGCTAGATCTAAACATCTATCCCATTCTTAAAAGGCTAAAAATATTTTTTTAAATAGCCACATTTTTTAAATAGACAATAGCACAAAATATAGTTGAGCTAGATGTTCTTATGGCACAATTGTGCAAAAAATAATGAATTTGGTTATCATGAGAGTGGATTGTGATAGATCGGAATGTGGCCGCTGCCATGATAAGCCCCACGATATCGGCAGGCAAGACACGGCCGATATCGGGGCCTAAATAACATATTTTGAATCATCAGATTAAAATGAAACCACACCAAAAAGCAAGGTAAGATGTTAAATAAACGATATAACTTTTGTTTTGTCCTGATGTGGAAGTCCTTGATGTTGATTTTGATCCGTGATGTTGAAGGCGTTAGAAGTCGTGCTTAACTTCAATCCAGCGATGCAATCGTCCAGCAACTTTTAATTTTCAAACGGGAGCGGAAGCGCAGAACAAATGTTCTTTATCAACTTGTAAGTCCGAGCAAATATCTCTCCGACAACCATTACAAACCAGAATTTTAATCCCGACCCCCTCCGCACAGCCTCCGGAATCGCACGCACAGGAAAATGTTTCCCCCTCAGATTCCTATTAAATCTTCTCCTCCTCAGCTTAAATCTATGTCCTCTGGTTCTCGGTTTCCTTACTCTGGGCAAGAGACTGTACATCTAATTCTCTCAGGATTTTATACATGATTTTTATAAGATGTCCGAGAATAATCCCGCTAGTTGATTCATGCAGCTTGTAACTGGTCCGTCTGGGTCAGTTGCTTTCCGTGGGTTCACTCTGAGGAAGGATGCTCTAAAGCCCCTGTCCCACTTAGGTGATTTTGTTTTGGCGAATACAGGCGACCAGGCTGTTTTCACATGGTCGTGGGGTGACGCCTGTATGGTCATGAGTAGTCTCCTCAAATCGCCTAAAGAGTCGTAATATTTTTCTGGTCACTGCTGGATTTTTAAATGTTCAAAACTTTTCGCCGAGCTTGTCTTCTCCTGTTGTAGGTGCTGCCGTAGGTTGTCGCCAGGATGAGGTAGGTTGTTGCCGGGTGCTGACTTTGGTGAACCCCATTAGCGACTTCCTACGTTAAACTACGTCAACTGGCGACAGGTACCGGCTACTGAATTGTCTTCAGTTGTCTTCAGTTATCGCCGACAGGGTTGACTTTGGTTGTGGTAGGTTGTTGCCTGTGTTGTCGTAGGTTGTCGTAGGTGTGGTCGTAGGTGGACGTCCTAATGGGGTCGCCGGTTGTCGGTAGCTTGCCATAGCTTGACACCGACTTGGTGGTAGGTTGTCGTAGCTTGTTGTAGATATTGTCTGTGACAGTCGCCGAATAAATTGCCTAAGTGGGACAGGCCCTTTAGTTTGTAGAACAGCCTACCATGTTGCAACTTGCCAAAGACCTTGCTAACTTCTTTATAGACAACTCCTAATCCATCGCCCTCATCTAACTTCTTGGCCAACTCTTCAAAAATGTAATCAAATTGGTGAGACATGATTTCCCATGTGCAAAGCCATGTTGACTTATCCCTAATCAGTCCTTGCCTTTCCAAAAGCATGTAGAATACTGTCTGTTGGAATTTGTATGATTTGTTTTATATGTTGCCTTTTTAAAATAGAGGCACAAACTTAAGCTTTGTTTAATCTTGCTCCACCTCATAAAAGGCTAGCAATGATACAAATGTCTGCCCAAGGCTCTGCAATTTATTCCCTAAACTCCCACAATATCCTGGAGTAAATTTGATTGGGTTCTGGAAATTTATCTACCTTAATGCATTTATAACCTCCGACATCATTTCTGTAATGTGGACTTTCTTCAAGAAATGATTGTCAACTAGTCTGAGTGGACTGTGGCTCAAGTGGCAGGAGAGAGAATCACTCCCCGCAACCGCACCTTGAGGGGATGGGACCCAACGGGTCCCACTTGGTTTAGTAACAATTAAATATGATGACTCTTGACTTCCCCGGCATCCATGTCTTTCTCCACAGCAAAGACAAATGAGAAATATTTATTCAGCACCTTACCCATCTCCAATGCCTCGACACATAGAAGACCCTGTTGATCTGTAGGGGGCCCTATTCTCTCCGGGTCGGGTACTTTTCAGCGCCGCTGTTTCGGCACCTCCGTTTATAATATCTGTACTCATTAGAACCCTAACCCTAACCCTAACCCTAACACCCCGAAACCCTAACCCTAACACCCCGAAACCCTAACCCTAACTCCCCGAAACCCTAACACCCCGAAACCCTAACACCCTGAAACCCTAACACCCTGAAACCCTAACACCCCGAAACCCTAACACCCCGAAACCCTAACACCCCAAAACCCTAACCCTCTCCCCGAAACCCTAACACCCCGAAACCCTAACACCCCAAAACCCTAACACCCCGAAACCCTAACCCTAACTCCCCGAAACCCTAACACCCCGAAACCCTAACACCCCGAAACCCTAGCCCTAACTCCCCGAAATCCTAACACCCCGAAACCCTAGCCCTAACTCCCCGAAACCCTAGCCCTAGCACCCCAAAACCCTAGCCCTAACTCCCCGAAACCCTAACACCCCGAAACCCTAACACCCCAAAACCCTAACACCCCGAAACCCTAACACCCCGAAACCCTAGCCCTAACTCCACGAAACCCTAACCCTAACACCCCGAAACCCTAACCCTAACACCCCGAAACCCTAACACCCCGAAACCCTAACACCCCGAAACCCTAACACCCCGAAACCCTAACACCCCGAAACCCTAGCCCTAACTCCCCGAAACCCTAACACCCCGAAACCCTAACCCTAACACCCCGAAACCCTAGCCCTAACACCCCGAAACCCAAGCCCTAACACTCCGAAACCCTAACACCCCGAAACCCTAACCCTAACACCCCGAAACCCTAACACCCCGAAAAGGCGAAACGGCAGCGCCGAATGGTACCATTCCGTTCTCTCCCTTGTTATATTTTTTGCTCTTAAAATAGTCATCCTGCCCCACCTCTCTTCTAGCTTTATTCCCCCCTCCCCTCCACCTCAATCATTCTGAAGATGGGTCACAACCCGAAATGTCACCTATCCATATTCTACAGAAATGCTGCCTAACCCGCTGAGTTACTCCAGCAGTTTGCATCTTTTCTTGTAGAATCTCTTTGGATTTGCCTTTACCCTATCAACCAAAGTTCTCTCTTGTCCCCTTTTTATTCTCCTGCATTCCTCTTCCCCCTATACTCATGAGATTCACTTGATCTCAGCTGCCTATGCCTGACATATACCTTCTTTTTATTGACCAGAGCCTCTATATCTCTTGCCATCCAGGATTCCCTAATGGTGTCAGCCTTGCCCTTCAGTCTAACAAGAACATGTTGGCCCTGAATTCTTGTTATCTTGCGCTTAAAGCCTCCCAATTACCAGATGTCACTTTCTGCAAACAACCAGCCTTTTATGAAACAACTTCTGAACTTTCTGTCCATCAAAATTTCCCTTCCCCAATTTAGTACTTTAACTTTTGAACTTGTCCTATCCTCTTCCATAACTAGTTAAAACTAATGGGGCTGTCCCACTGTACGAGCTAATTCAAGAGCTCTCCCGAGTTAAAATTAAAATCTAAAGGGCCTGTCCCACGAGCATGCGACTGCATGCGGCAAGCGCGACCTAACGTGGTCGCTTGAGCCGTACGGCCTCGCGGGCCCGGTCCCACTTCGATCGCCGGAGCCGTATGGAGTTGTGTGGGGCAGGTCCCGACATCGCGCAGGGCTCTGAAAAACTGACACTGTTCAAAAATTCCGCGCGGCAACGGCCTGCCGGCCTGCCGGCCCGCAGCCGCCTCGACGCCGTACGCATCGCCTCGACGCCGCACGCACTGTCCTGACGACGTACGCAGCGTCTTGACGCCGTACGTCACGCGCGAACATCCCGCGAACTTCGCTCGAACTTCACGTCACTCACTCGATCCCCGCGCGGCCCCCGCTTCAGGTTTGGTCGCGCTTGCCACATGAATTCGCATGCTCGTGGGACAGGCCCCTAACTTGTGGTAAGCACATAGAATGTACATAGCGGGTACGTCAGAGCTCTGGACGTCTCTTAGCGGCTCGTAACGCTTAGGGCAGGTACACGGGAAAAACGGTAAGCTCGGGAAGACTCGTGAAGATTTTTCAACATGTTGAAAAATGTCCACGAGAGCCCCAAGTACCTACGAGCGGCCATTACCATAATTCACCGAGTTCGAATCAGAGGAAACTCGGAAGAACTCTTGAATTACCTCGTACAGTGGGACCGCCCCATAAGGGAATTATGGTTACTGATCCTCATTCACACTTCATCCACCTGCCCTGTCTTATTTCCCCAGAAGAGGTAAGGTTTTGCCCCTTTTGCAATTAGGGCTATTTGCATATTGATTGAGAACATTTCCCTGTAAGCACTTACAAATTCCACCCCATCCATGGCCTTAGCACTGTGGCAGTCCCAGTCAATAATTAGAAAGTTTAAATCCTCCATTATTGAATTCCTACTATTCTTGCAACCATCTGTGATCACATTCCAAGTATGTTCCTCCTACTCGAACTGTCAGAGGTCCTGTAATACAATCCCATCAAAATAATCTCCCCATTATTATTTCTCAGTTCCACCCACGTACATGTAGTGTCACTGGATAATCCCACATGAATATCTTCTCTAAGTGCTGCCATGATGTTCTCCCCAATCAAAAACTCAACTCCCCCTCCTCTATCATTCCCGCAGCAAATACACATGGATCAGTGGAAAGCAATTGTAACACACAAAGGAAGACTTGCTGCTTTCCTGGCTAGGTTGCTGTAGGGTCAGCTGTGACCTAAAGGGCCTGTCCCACTTGGCGATTTTGCCGGCATCATATCAGTGTCGCCAAAAGAATTTGAAAATTCCAAAATCCAGCGGCGACAATAAAAATGTTACGACACTTGAAAAAACACCGTGCGTCATGCATCATCACGCCGCGTCATACATCATCACACCGCGTCATACATCATCACACCACGTCATACATCATCACACCACATGTCATACATCATCACTGCGTGTCATACATCATCACACCGCGTCATACATCATCACTGCGTGTCATACATCATCACGCCGCGTCATACATCATCACGCCGCGTCATGCATCATCACGCCGCATCATACATCATCACACCGTGCGTCATGCATCATCACACCATGTCATGCATCATCACACCGTGTCATGCATCATCACACCGTGCGTCATGCATCATCACACCGCGTCATGCATCATCACGCCGCATCATACATCATCACACCGTGCATCATGCATCATCACACCGTGTCATGCATCATCACACCGTGCGTCATGCATCATCACACCATGTCATGCATCATCACACCGCGTCATACATCATCACCCCGTGTCATGCATCATCACACCGTGTCATGCATCATCACTGCGTGTCATACATCATCACACCGCGTGTCATACATCATCACACCGTGCGTCATACATCATCACACCGCGTCATACATCATCACACCGTGCGTCATACATCATCACACCGTCATGCATCATCACGCCGCGTCATACATCATCACCGTGCGTCATGCATCATCACACCATGTCATGCATCATCACACTGCGTCATACATCATCACCCCGTGTCATGCATCATCACACCGTGTCATGCATCATCACTGCGTGTCATACATCATCACACCGCGTGTCATACATCATCACACCGTGCGTTATACATCATCACACCGTGTCATGCATCATCACGCCGCATCATACATCATCACACCGTGTCATACATCATCACTGCGTGTCATACATCATCACACCGCGTGTCATACATCATCACCGTGCGTCATACATCATCACACCGCGTCATACATCATCACACCATGTCATACATCATCACCGTGCGTCATACATCATCACACCGTGTCATACATCATCACACTGTGTCATACATCATCACACCGTGTCATACATCATCACACTGTGTCATACATCATCACACCGCGCGTCATACATCATCACCGTGCGTCATACATCATCACACTGTGCATCATACATCATCACACCGCATCATACGTCATCACACCGTGCGTCATACATCATCACACCGTGTCATACATCATCACACCGTGTCATACATCATCACCGTGCGTCATACATCATCACACCGCGTCATACATCATCACACCGTGCGTCATACATCATTACACCGTGCGTCATACATCATTACAGCACGTCATACATCATCACATCGCGTCATACATCATCACACCGTGCGTCATACATCATTACACCGCGTCATACGTCATTACAGCGCGTCATACATCATCACGCCGCATCACACCGCGTACTGTTCGGTGACCTGCTACGTCAGTCAATGATGCCAGCTGTTGCTGAAAAAATCGCCAAGTGGGACAGGCCCTTAACTGTTTACTGCTGCGATGTACTGCCGTGGAAGAAAAACCTCATCCAGCGTTGCGTCCACTTTCTATCAATCATTTATATTGGTCTCTGAAAATCCTGTATCAGTGGTAAATCTGGGTTTCTGCAGCTGATTTAGTTTAAATGTTTTTCATTTAGAGATACAGATTTGAAACAGGCCCTTCGGCCCACTGGGTCTGCACCGACCAGCAATCCCCGCACATTAACAATACCTTACACAATTATACATTTATAACCAAGCCAATTAACCTACAAACCTGTACGTCTTTGGAGTGTGGGAGGAAACATAAGATCTCAGAGAAAACCCACACAGATCATGGGGAGAATGTACAAACTCAGTACAGACAGGATCGAACCCGGGTCTCTGGCGCGGTAAGACAGTACTCTACCATTACGCCACCGTGCCGCCCTGATCTTTAGAAAATGTATTTAACAGCAATTAAAGGGCGGCACGGTAGTGCAGCAGTAGAGTTGCTGTCTGTACGGAGTTTCTATCATGACCACGGATGCTGTCTGTACGGAGTTTATATGTTCTCCCTGTGACCTGCATGGGTTTTCTCTGGATGTTCCGGTTTCCTACCACACTCTAAAGGTGTACAGGTTTGCAGGCTAATTAGTTTTGGGAAATGATAAATTGTCCCTAGTGTGTGTACGATAGTGTTAATGTATGGGGATTGTTGGTCGGCGCGGATTCAATGGGCCGAAGGGCCTGTTTCTGTGCTGTATCTCTAAACTAAATGAAACTAAGCAGGAGTTACTCAGGGACACTAGTTTCTAGAAACCAGATTGGAAGACGACCAACGTAAAATAACTTTCAATAAATACCCACAAAATGCCAGAGCAACTCAAAGGGTCAGGCAGTATCTCTGGAGAACATTGACAGATGGAGTTTCGGGTCGGGATCCTTCTTTAGAATCGCACTGGAAGTTCTTGTTTTATTCAATTTCCAGGACCAGTCATGCACAAAGGAGACTGCATATGTTTTTTTTCATTTTTAGGTTTGGAGATACTGTGCAGAAACAGGCCCTTCGGCCCACCGAGTCCGCACCGACCAGTGATCCCCGCACATCAACACTATCCTACCCACACTAGGGACAATTTTACACATACACCAAGCCAATTAACCTATAAACCTGTACGTCTTTGCAGTGTGGGAGGAGACCGAAGATCTCAGAGAAAACTCACGCGGTCACGGAGAGAATGTGCAAACTCCGTACAGACAGCACCCGTAGTCAGGATCGACGTTTGGAAAAAAGTTCATTAAAATTTCAGGCTTTAGACCAGAGTGCCCTAGATTTTGCTGAGCAATAGCCTGCGAGAAGCACAGCTGTGTGGATAAAATGTCTTATGATTATTTTTATAGCGGCAACTAGGTACAATCCTGTTGCACCCAGATGCATTTAATCTAAGATACTGCAGTGATTTCACACTTGTAAATAAATGCTAATATAGTAGCTCGGCTCTATAGTTGACGGGGTGAGGTCAGCGTGTGTGAGCTGCATGGTAGTTGGATGGAAAAATAAAAGGCTGCGTTCATGCTTCCATTCAAAACAAGGCCGATATTACAATCTGCCTTAGAATCTGGAATTGAATTTGTTAGTTCCTAGAATCAGTGACATTTCCTAAAGGCTGATGCTGTTGAATCACATGTAATTGCGATAAAATATTCATGTTACCTTTCAAATCATGTAGGTGGTAAAGCCGTGTAGGAAAGAACTGCAGATGCTGGTTTAAATCGAAGGTAGACACAAAATGCTGGTGTAGCTCAGTGAAGCCAAAGGGTTTGTTCATTCACAAGTTCTTTCATAACTTTAACTATAGGATAACACTGACCTTTCTGACCTGGGCCTCCTCCATACCCAGAGTGAAGCCACATGCAAATTGTAGGAACAGCACCTCATATGTATCTTACGACCCAGCGGTATGAATGTTGTATTCTCTAATTTTAGGTACATTCTACGTACACTCCCCACTCAAGTCCATCGCTCCCTACCCCTTACCTCCTTTCTTCCACTAAAAGTCAGTTAACTAATTCCACAGTTCACAAATGTGCATCCATCTTGGGATCACTATGTCCTTAGCTAACAATTGGCCTACCAGGGAACAACCCTGCCTGAGGTCATCAGTTGCCAGCCATGATCTGTCCTGGTCCTTTCTCGCTTCCAGTCTCACCTGCCCCCACTCCCCACCTACCCCACTCCCAACCCACCCCACCCCATCCCCACCCCCTTAAAATCAGTCTGAAGAAGGGTCCCAACACGAAATGTCACCTATCCATTTTCTCCAGAGATGCTGCTTTACTCCAGTTTTTTGTGTCTACCCTTAACTATAGGATAGTGTACTTAGTAAAACAATATCATCATTAGAACGTGATTAAATTAGAATTACAATTTCATACGAATAAAATTGTTGCACTATTGTGTTGTAAATCAAATTATAATTTATATTCTGTTCGGTTTCTCTTTGATTTTCTAATCTCAGCAGATATTCTTGTCATCCCCAATTCAATTTGCAGGCATACATCAAGTGCCGTACTCCTGTATTATCGGTGGGTTCACAGTTTTTATAAAAGTTATGGCCCCTTTTAAAGTGATTCCTAAATTTTAATGATTTGCATTATGGGATATCAGATTAACTTGTTACATTGCTTCAAAGAAGCATATACAATAGTTATTAAACATAATCAAGAAGACAACCTCATCTTAGGCATTAACGCAAGGTCAACATGACCATTAACATGGTCAAGGATGGTTTGTTAGTTTATTGTAGTTGTTCTCCCATATACCAGTCAATAATTTAGTGCCATAAGGGTCAAATGTTGATATATTGGACCCAAGTAATTATTGGTGAAATATCGCTAGTTATATGCATCAAGCTTACAGTGAACGTTTCATGGGCAACAAAGCAATGATGTTCTTACAACTATGATAGAATAACATGGAAGAAGCAAGTGTGTTTCAAAGCTTATAAGATGGCACTGTGGCATCCTGCAGTTTGTTCTTTTGGATTGTGGAAATGGGAAGTCTTTGTAGGGTCATACATATATGATCTGAAGCTAATCAAAAATGGCAGGTGGGATAAATGAGCATCAGGAAATTGATAAGAAGAGGGATGTTGATTATGAGGAGATAAAGCTTATGATGCAGATGGAAGGCAAAGGATTCATTTTTCACAATGCTTAGTTGAAGGAAAATTTGAGTCACTGTTGAATGTTGGGCAGGTTCGGTGAGACGTTGAGAGAGGGGAAAAGTTGAGAGATGGTGATGATGCAAATCTAAGTACCGTCAGAGTACAGGTGATGTCGCCGAGAGCAAAATGTAGAGAAGTGT
>CM075981.1:36597640-36602640 GCA_038087875.1 Malacoraja senta | reverse complement strand
AGCGGATAGTATATTTTATGGAACTGACGGTGCCTTGGGGGAACTTAGTGGATGAGGCTTATGAAAGGAAAAGGCCAGGGCCAGATTTAGATGAAGAGAGGCCCTAAGCTGTTCCACTTGTGAGGCCCCTCCCAATCCCCCACCCCCACGACTAGAGGAAAATGGTCCACCAGATTGACACCGATTTGCAGCCGAGCGTGGCCAATGAGATAAGGGGCTGGAAAGCTGCGCTTCTTAATTTATTTATTTATTGCCAGTCCTAGTGTCGAGTTATTGACTTAAAACACTATTATTCTTAAATGGAGGGTTGTTTAGAGACTACAGCGCGTTGTGACAGCATATGTAAGAAAGGCCTATGACAGTGTCAAAAATATTTTACACCTTGCAGGGCTCTCACTTAATTTGTTTTCTCTGTTGTCAGCCAGGCAACCTTGGCAGCTTTTTAAGTTGCCAAATGACAGTTTAGGTGGTCATTTAAGACGGCTTGCATGATGCGTGCGATAATGTGCTCGGACGAAGTGCGTAGTTACCAGTCGGAATTATGCTCAATGAAGCATTCACATATTATTTCTGCTTCAAATAAAGTCACAAACTAAACATATTCACCAATCAAGATGATATATACCACAATGACATGCAGCAAAATTATATTACAGTATCTCAACTCTTTTTACACATTGCAATGAATGCAATTTCTATTCAGATTCAGATTCAGATTCAGAAAACTTTATTGTCTGTCGTAACAGAAAATCTTCTTTGGCCTGGCTCAACATACAAACAGGACAATGTACTGATAAGCAGTCATACAACACAGATTTCTGCGAGCACACACCGTGTGTATAGATCTTAAAAGCAAGTATAAGGATTAAAAACTGTAAAAATAGACAAGATGAAAGTTGTGGATACGTGTAAAGTGACAGTGCGTCAGGGTTAATTTGTCCATTGTTCATTTTTTATTTAAGCTGTTTATGGCAATGGGTATGAATGAGTTTTTGTGGATGTTTTTCTTAGATAGGGGGACTTTATATCGGCGGCCTGATGGCAGAAGTTGGAAGACTTGTGCAGGGGGTGGGTGGGATCCTGTGTAATGAGGTTGGCTTTCCTTTTAACTGCCTGGGTGTGAAGTACTGATAATTGATTTTGAGTTTTGCCAGTTATTTTGCTTGCTTGATTGATGATCCGGGAAAGCTTTGATTTGTCTTTGACAGAGGTGAGGGTGAACCAGGATGTGATGTTAAAGGTGAGTACAGATTCTATAAGTGATTTATAGACAGCTGTTAAAATGTCCTGTCTGACATCAAATCTCCTGAGTTTCCTCAGCAGGAACAGGCGTTGCTGTGCCTTCTTGTACACAGAGTCTGTGTGCTGGGAGAAGGACAGGCGGGTGTCAATCTCTGTGCCCGGGTATCTAAAGGCATCTACCTGCTCAACTGTCTGCCCATTCAGCCTCAGAGGTTCAAAGAGAGGTTGGGGGGAAGATGTTCGCCTCCCCCCACAACACAGCTCCTTGGTCTTGGAGATGTTAAGCTCCAGAGAGCTCTCTTTGATCCACAGCATCAGGGTGTTGACTTGCTGATAGTAGGCAGCCAGAGAAGTGTGATCCTTGATGTGGGCCACCAGGGCCATATCGTCTGCATACTTAAAAATGGAAATGTCACTGTTATTGTTTGTTATGTTGTTTGTGTAGATGGAAAATAAAATCGGTGATAAAACACAATCCTGGGGGACACCAGTGTTTAAAATCATGTTCTTGGATTTAAAACCATTTACCACCACATGCTGAGGCCGGTCCTGCAGGAAGTCTTTTATCCACAGGATAAGTGATGGGTTGACTTGTAGATCCAGAAGGCGGTTGCAGAGGTTGACCGTGTTGACTGTGTTAAAAGCGGAAGAAAAGTCCATAAATAAAATCCGTGTGTGGGGGTGTGGGGAGTCCAGCTGTCTGCTAACTGTGTCCAGGAGAGTCAAACAGGCATCCTCCACCCCACGCCTTGCCTTATAGGCAAACTGGAGTGGGTCAAGCCTGTCCACCACCATAGCAGTGAGGTGATCACTTACCACCCTCTCCATACACTTGGAAAGAATGGATGTGAGTGCCACCGGTCTGAAGTCCTTCATCTCCCTGGCGTTAGATTTCTTCGGCACCGGTATAATTGTGGACTCCTTCCTCATCCGTGGGACACAGCTGGAGTCAAGGAGATGCTGGAAGAGCTGAGTGATGACATCACCCAGCTGAACTGAGCATTCCCTCAGCACCTTGCCCCTGAGCCTGTCCGGGCCAGAAGCTTTGTGAGGGTTGATGCGGCCCAGTATAGATGTAACCTTCCTTTTATCCACTGTGATTGATGAACTGCTGGTGAGGGTCCAGTCATTCTGGGGGTGTGTCCTGTCAAACCTGCTGTAATAGATGTTGAGTTGCTCAGCAAAGGTGGCGGGGTCAGAGCATTGGATCAGGGCCGGTTTCTGGGCTCTGCCCATCATGGTGTTAAGTCCCTGCCATGCTTCCCTTGCATTGCCAGTGGTGAATTTTTCCTCCATAGAAACATAGAAACATAGAAAGCAGGTGCGAGAGTAGACCACCAGGCCCATCGAGCCCGCACCGCCATTCGCTCATGGCTGAACACCAAACAGACACCCTTACCCACAAACAGTAGACACAAGACACAGAACACAAGACACTACCCTCCCCTTTATATCGCTATCACCCCTCTCCACCCCAAGAACCGCGTGATCTCCTGGGGGAGGCAAAAAACCGGATAAAAACCCAGGTCCAATTCGGGAAAAAAATCCGGGAAATTCCTCTCCGACCCCAATCCAGGCGATCGACACTTGTCCAGGAGATCACTCAGGTCTTACTATACTAACCATACCTAGGTCCATATCCCTGCCCTCTCCCCGTAGCCCCTTATCCCCTTGGCAGCTAAAAAACCATCTATTTTAGACTTAAATATATTTAATGTTTCTGCCTCCACTGCTCCCTGGGGCAGTGAATTCCATAAATTAACCACCCTCTGGGTGAAGAAGTTCTTCCTCATCTCAGTTTTAAAAGAGCCCCCTCTTATTCTACAACTATGTCCCCTAGTTCTAGTTTACCCGATCATTGGGAACATCCTCGGTGCATCCACCCGATCAAGGCCCCTCACGATCTTATATGTTTTTGTAGTGGGGTTTGGCCAGCCTGGTCATCCTTCTCAACTCACTATTATATTGTTTTACTCTGTGTTTGTCTCCCTGTAGGAATGCCACTTTTTTGTTGTTAAAACACTGCTTCAGGTCCTTGGTAACCCAAGGCTTGTTATTAGGGTACAGCTTGACCTGTTTTGTTGGTATAACAGCGTCCACACAGAATGACAAATAGGAGGAGATAGAGTCTGTCAGCAGATTTAGGTCTCCCTCACAACTTTGGAAAAATATTTCCCAGTCAGTGATCTCCATGCAGCCCCTTAATGCATCGACAGAGTCATCGTTCCAGACTGGAATAGTTTTTGTTTGTATATCTTCTGTTTTTAGTTTTTGTCTGTATTTTGGAAGCAGCAGAATGACATTGTGGTCGGAGCGACCGAGTGGTGGGCGGGGCTTTGAGACATATGCTCCCCGGTATGTTACCGAAACACAGATGCAGCGTTCTGTCAAGTCTGGTAGGTGTGGTGACATACTGCTCCAAGTTTGGAAGCAGTGTGGTGACATCGCATCTGTTAAAATCCCCGAGCAGGAAGACAGGCTGATTGACAGCTCTGTTGAAACAGTCAGCAATGCGCTCCGCTGCAAGTGCGTTATCAGGTCCAGGGACACACGCTAGGATAACTGTGATCTGTGTGAATTCACGGGGAAGGTAGTGAGGCCTGAACGACACCGTCATGATTTCGTGGTGTTTGCTGCATTCAGTCTCTCTGACAGTGAAGTTGACAGCCCACTCTGTGTTGACAGCCATGCAGAGCCCGACCCCAATCGACTTCCGCGTCATCCCAGTGTCTCTGTCAAAACGGATGATCTTAAATCCATCAATATCGACATTGGTTATTTCTTCTGACAACCATGTCTCCGTAAAGCAAAAGAGACTTGTTTGACGGTAGTCTGAGTCAAGTTTGATGAGTGCGGAAAGTTCAGTTATTTTGTTGCATAGTGACCGCACATTGGAGAGAGTTATTGCAGGTAGTGGCAGCCTCCTACCTCGTCTCCTCATTCTGTTCCGTATTCCTCCTCTGGATCCCCTTTTCCTACGAATGCGCTTGATGTAATGATTCCTCTGTAGCTGAGGAATCCATTCAGGGAAGAAGGTGTCGCTTGTAGAACCAGGGAAGCAGGCCGCAGATCCAGCAAAGTGTCCCGTGAGTAGGTGGGCCTCCCTCCATGGCGTGTCATGGGATTTGCCGGTGTAATACATATCGCAAATACTGGTTCCAGAAAGGCGGTCAGGACACACAAACTCGCTAAGTACTTGACCGCGGTAGTCATACTTGCTGTCGTTAAATACCGCACTTAATGACTCTCAGAAAAACACTAAACAACTCAGAAAACATACGGGAGCAGCGCGCCGCAAGTCGCTCACAGAGTAGCCCCCCGCCCACTTTTTTTTTCCACTTCCAAACAAAAATGTGGTTGGATTATTCAGCGTATGATCAACCTCGGTGAGACCAAGCGCAGGCTTGGCGATCGCTTCGCACAACACCTCCGCTCGGTCCGCAATAACCAACCTGATCTCCCGGTGGCTCAGCACTTCAACTCCCCCTCCCATTCCAAAATCGACTTTCTGTCCTGGGCCTCTTCCATGGCCAGAGTGAGGCCCACCATAAATTGGAGGAGCAGCACCTCATATTTCGCTTGGGCAGTTTACACCCCAGCGGTATGAACATTGACTTCTTCAATTTCAGGTAATCCTTGCTTTCCCCTCCCCTTCCCAGCTCTCCCTCAGCCCACTGTCTCCGCCTCTTCCTTTCTTCTTCCCATCCCCCCCCACCCTCACATTAGGCTGAAGAACGGTCTCGACCCGAAACGTCGCC